>LQRL01158988.1:3096-19151 GCA_001703475.1 Hydroides elegans
ATTATGATAACAAATATCCAAACACCCCATACCGGATAATTAAGAGAAAAAGTGAAAATATTTTCCGACTTTTTATATCCCTGCATATGTTTGCTCTAAAAAATCAGAATATATCAACTTGTTTTTCGGATGAAATTGATATTTATAGTCAGAATAGTGGTAAGTAGCTCATTAATGTTTCATTTAAAATCTTTAGGAATGGTACATGTGATTTTTAAAATACAATTCAACAATAGTGTTAAAAAGAAAGTCAATATTAAATAAATTCAAATTATGAAACTTTTGACTTAATAGTGACAACAAAGTGTTCGGATTCGTGCCCAGCAGGCCAAAATCACATACGTACACACTTTGGCTTTCATCTATTAGTTTTGATGTTCACATATCCTAAAACAGTAGTTTTACGTGAAAATATCTATCGTGAAAATATCGAGATATGATTTGGACAAAGGTGCTCGCTCAGGAGATATGCAAATGGATCAGCGAATGCAACAGAAAATAGATTTACTTAAACTTTCCAAAACAAATGCATTTATTTACCAACACACGTTTTTCGCGCATCAAACCGGTGACCAACTTGTTTTATACTTTCACGCCAGTCTTCGACCGATGACTGAATGCAAAGGGTGTTTGAAAGAGTCATGATACGAGTTCTATACAAAGACAAAGGCATACTTAAATACAATAGTCTATATTACATATAGAGAGTGGGTAAATTTTAATGACATATTATTATATTTCAATATATTCATTGTCCATCTATATGCACCACCTAATAAGTCTTATTACACTTTTTTCAGAAATGCGAATATAAACACAACCTAAAATGATACATTTTGATTTTTATAAATGAGATAAAAAAAATATAAATTAGATTAAATTGGGGATAAAGTAGAAAATTCCATCGAATAATTCACGATGTTGCGAATTACATTTATTGAATGGCTTACTTGAATACAAAATGTATATATAAATATAAAAAATCACGTAATGTGACAATACACTAAAAGGCAACTTTTTGTATTTTTTTTGTTTTGCTCAGTGAAACTATAATACTGTAATGATGCAAAATAGTGTGCATTTGTGAGTGATTGAATATGTGCCCTCAATGATGGTATCTTAAATTGATTCTGTTGCTACATTATTGAGTTTGTGAAGAAGCCATACTCTATGTTTGATTATCATAAATTTCGTTGGAACAATCATGTGAAGTGTATGATACAAATTTGCACGCCCGTAATCATGTACGAATAACAATTCTCGAAAAAGTACTTTGACTGTGATAAGTTCCCTTTTCAAATGTAAAAGAGGCAGTGCTTGATATCTCATTTAAATAATATAATGCAGACAGAGTGTACACTATATAATAGAAAGATAATATACCTACCATTTCGCAAAACAACATAACGAGTTTTGTATGAAATAAACAAAACCAGAATATCAAAATTATTTTAAAAACACCGTTCTATGACATTAACGTTTACAAATTAGTTTGATTGCATGCTCTTGTCAGTTTTCCAGTTTTGTATGCTACCCGTTTTACTATTAAAACAAATACGCGCTAAAGACGTTATTCACATCATGTGTTATCCAAGTACATATATTTTCATGATAGCATCGTATTAATCATTTAATTCTATTCCTCAAACTAACCTGGTTGAGCTTCCACGTCTGTTTAAGCCCTTCGGTTCCATTGGAACATCAGCAAAAGCTGGGTTTTGTCTTGGTGGATTCGCTCCAATTTTACGCTTGCGTCTTTGCGCGAAAAGCTTGTATGTAATAACAGGGTAAACCAAGACCATGCACAAAATTCCGATGCCAGGGAACACTATCAAAGTCATTCTTAAAATATAATAAATGCTTTTAAACATTACGATTTCTGTTATCATTTTCAAAACATTGACACTTAGCCATATTATGATTGTAATGATGGTCAAATATTGAATAATTTTCCGATTTCTTTCAAACATAAACGGCAAAAACACTGCTGCTAGTCTTTCAAAGGCCATTGCATCAAGAATGGTGATGTAAGTTCCATTGATTGCTAGATAAGGATATGCTGAAGTCCACTTTACAACGCAACACGGTATGTGACCCAAAACAATGAACTGCGGTAGATTCAATAGGATTGAGCCGATGTCTAAAATTGCCAACATTAAGATGTATAGTTTTCCACCAGAATATTTTGTTTTAGTTGAGTACATGTAGATTATAAGACAATTGGCACTCAAACCGTAAACTCCGAAAACTAACACGGCTGCAACGTGAAATCCAGGGTGCAAGGATACCATGTCCTGTGAAGGACAGACATATTCGCCACATCGTTGTACCTCGCTCGAGTTTGATTCAGTTTGTAAAGTTGTTGCAACACTATATTCATTTATGATGTCCGTTGTCTCCAACAAATCAGTCATTACGAATGCCTCTGTGCTTGTAAAGTTTGTGATATTTTGATGCATATCTGTGTATAATTAAAAGGATAGTTTGAGTGTGTACATGTGTTTACGGTTAAGTAAATGTCCAATTTCAAATTCACATAAAATTCTAGGTTTTCGTTAAATTACAGTTATGCAACACCGCTGCTTCTAGGTAGCATCTAACACAAATGTGTATCTGGAAGCTATTTATTCAGATGCTGCTACGTAATTGAGGCTAGCAACATGAGTATGTCTAATTATACTGATTATTGTCAATTTCCTATTCCGGAAATATCATCAAGTAGAATCTCATCTTTCCACAACGTTTCATCATGAGCTTCATTAGCTGTCCTCAAGATAAAATGTTCCATGTATGTTTGATACCGTCTGCCATAACATCTTAAGCAATTTAAAGCATTTGCGGGCAATGAGCTATGGATAGATGATATAGAGAGGGAGGTGTAGTTTTGTGACATCGAATAAAACATCATAGTTTAATCTTATGTATGTCTTTAAATATACTTATTTGGGCGGTACTTTAAATTTAATTATAATGCATATTATTTGAGTTTTAACTCTGCTGCAATTTAGTTTATGTGATTGGTGTCATACACAGTTTCTAATTAGAATGTATATAAATTATAAGTTTATTTATATGATTCGGTTCTGTTATAATGCACTTAATATGTGGTAATGGCTAGATTTTTCCTCGTTTGGTTCGGTTGAGTAAATATTGTAGTTGCTTACGATTTTCATTGCAAGACAAAACCATCGTACTCTGAGAGCTGTTCCATTCATGATTTGATGGTATAGATTGTTCTCTTTATATAATATTAGCATGATAGAGGGGAAAGGAATCATAAGACAAACAACAATAATTTGCATTTCATGAGTGAAGTGATTGGTTTAAGAAATCATAACAAACAGATACTTTGACACATATCTTAGGATATAAAAAGCGATTAGCCCGTGAAATGAGATTTCATATTGAGTTCATTACATACATGAATAGCTGTGTGTTTATGAATATATAGAATTATATTTTAGAGTATTCTCTACCACACTCATCGATCGATCTATATTTCAGTTTTGCAAATACAAAGGCAATGCTAGTTTTCCCGTAATTTGTTGATTGTCGCACATGCTCGTATCTCACTAAAATGTAAAACGAGAATGTATAATTATACTAATTATTGCCCATTTGTTCCTACAGTGATTAATATCGAGTACCATCTCAACTTTTTATCATGAGCGCAATTAGCTGCGGGTATCAAGATGAGAAAATCCATCTATGTTTAATATAGATAGTCTGCAATTACAGTTAAGCAATATGAAGAATTAAAGGGCAATGACTGTTATAGTGAAGATAGAGGATAGACAGGTTTGAAGAAAGTTTAGTTTATGACATCGGATTATAAACCCTAGTTTAACCTAATGGGTGTATTTTATTCTATTTATTTAGTGGCAGTTTTTTTCTGGAAAAGCACGAGGTGTTCCAAAAAGGTGTTCCTTTTTCAAATTGATGTACACACTTTCTTAAATTTCCCTAAACTACTTTTGAGTTTGGGCATAAGATTTGTTATCTTATATTTCAATATTTCAAGTGATGTTATGCTCAAACACTTGTTTGAAATTGGGTTATAGGATGACCTTGATTCATTTAGTTTTAGTTTTTATTTTTCGATTGGAATTTGTATCTTACTCATTTTCAATGTTGAATAAAACTATACTTGCTACAAGACCGCACCCTGATGCGTTAGATTCAATAATATAATTGCAGGTTAGATATTACATGGGTATCTCTATATGTACCCTATAAAATAGTATTTATAAAACTACTGCTTTCCTTGGTATATCATCTATGTATAACAGTCACTTCTCTAGATTGTTCTCTTTATATAATATTAGCATGATTGAGGGGAAAGGAATCATAAGACAAACAACAATAATTTGCATGTCATGAGTGAAGTGATTGGTTTTAGAAATCATAACAAACAGATACTTTGACACATATCTTAGGATATAAAAAACGATTAGCCCGTGAAATGAGATTTCATATTGAGTTCATTACAGACATAAATAGCTGTGTGTTTATGAATATATAGAATTATATTTTAGAGTATTCTCTACCACACTCATCGATCGATCTATATTTCTGTTTTGCAAATACAAAGGCAATGCTAGTTTTCCCGTAATTTGTTGATTGTCGCACATGCTCGTATCTCACTAAAATGTAAAACGAGAATGTATAATTATACTAATTATTGCCCATTTGTTCCTACAGTGATTAATATCGAGTACCATCTCAACTTTTTATCATGAGCGCAATTAGCTGCGGGTATCAAGATGAGAAAATCCATCTATGTTTAATATAGATAGTCTGCAATTACAGTTTAGCAATATGAAGAATTGCTTATGTTATGGTCTGCAAAAAATATTTTTGCAGACCATAACATAAATGGATTCTCTCATCTTGATTATTGTATTTAGCGGGTCTCGTGATTAAACGTTAGAAAAATATGAGATGAGTCTTGATGAAACCTATGCAGGGAAAATATAATTAAAATTCATTAGAAATACTTCTCATGCTACAAGTCTCGTTTTGAAACAACATATTCCTCTTCAGAAATAGTTTCCTTGTGCACATTTATCGTAGATGTTATCAAGAAGCACCATCGTCGAATAACATCAATTTAAAGAAAATAACAAAATTCAGGTTCAATCCGCAATGCTGGAATTAATAAAAACAATCGTTTAGATTAAAACTTAAACTTTAATCTTTAACATCAAAAGACTAAAACTAGCATTTTAAACATATAAATTTCCTTAAAATGAACTCTACAACCACAGAGACGCCCATAATGACGGATTTATTAGAAACAACGGAAATTATGAAAGAAGAGATTGGAGCGACATCTTTACCGTCGGAAGCAAGCTCAAACAAGCTAAAACAATGTGGCAAATTTATTTGCCCTTCACAAGGCATGCTAGCCTTACACCCTGGATTTCACGTTACATCCATCTTAGTGTTTAAAATTTACGGTTTGAGTGCAAACCGTATTACAATCTACATGTAACCAACTAAAACAAAATATTCTGGGAAAAAACTATACATCTTAAGTTTGGCAATTTTAGATATCGGCTCAATCCTAATGAATATTCCGCAATTCATCGTTTTGGGACACATACCGTGTTGTGTGGTGAAGTGGACTTCAGCATATCCATATACTGTCATATTTGGGATTTATATCTTTATTCTCGTAATGGCCCTTGAAAGACTAGCGGCTGTGTTTCAGCCCTTTGAATTTGAAAGATACCCGAATAATGTCAAAAATGCCATCATTACAGCAATAATGATATGGTTTAATTAAAAAAAGTGTTTATTTTATTTCAAGAATGATTATGAGAGTGCTCTTTAGCCTCGGATCCTTGTGCATGGTATCAGCATACCCTTTAATAACATACAAGCTTTTAAAACAAACACGCAAACGTAAAATAGGAGCGAATATACCAAGACAAAAACCATTTTTTATAGAAACAACGATGGTGCTAAAAGGTTTGAACAGACGCAGAAGCGCAACAAGGTTAGTTTGAAATAAACGAAATCATAAGGATATGATCATTAAATAAATGAAGGACAATATATCTGTACCTGATTTTCCATCAGAGAAGTATGTATTTAGATCTTATTCATATCAAATGTCAAACGGGTAAAATATACACGACAGAAATCTTAAGATTACATGTAACAAAACCAAATATATACACTGAAATTGTATACGCTTTTGGTCTCACGACTTTAGGAATCAAGCTGTTGCTAGGGCCTACGACCAACCTTTGAATGGGCGTCAGACGACAACAGCAGATTCCTCTAAGAAACGTCACGTGACTACAATGAAGCTTAGTTTTGCCCTGTTAACCCTTTTTCTACTGGCGTACACTCCAGCGGCTGTGCGCTACTCATATATCTTGAGGAATGATTATTGGCTGCATATGACTCTTTTGAATCATGTCGGCAATAGTGCCATATATTTCTGGCTGAAAAAAAATTTTCGAAAAGATGTGAAAGCGTTAGTGAAGATGCCTTTTCGAAAGAAATAAATATATGATGACATATGTTTAAGACTTTCTTAATGTACATTATTTGAGAATTTATTAACGATTTACTTATTACATTGGATAATTTCAGTATTTCTATATATATCTACAGGACTCATGTTGCATTTTGAGTGTTTGTGCCTTTTTATAATGAATAAAACCAAAAATATCATTTGATAATTTTATTTCATATATTTTCATGAATACGCGACGGTAATATGATATCAGATTATTAAGCAAATTGTAATTATTTCAACAAGATACTCTCTAAATACAAACACCTTTGGTTATTCATTAACTGATATTACTTATCTAAAGAAATTACCATGGGTGTTTCGTTAAAACAAAGACGTAGCGTGAGGCTATTTGTATACAATACATATGCTACGCGGTCTTGTGACAACATAAGATCTTTTGTTTGCACGTAATCTATAGGGTGTGTTTAAAAAGTACATAGTGAAAATACAATACAAAACTATGATAAGTTTATGCTTCATGAGTTTATGTTAAGTTTGAATGAGAAGTGACTTAGGTCGATTTGGGTGAGTTGTGTCGATTCGGTCTCATTGGTGAATTTAATTGAATTTGCTTATTCACATTACCCGTAAAACTATGAATTTTTATACACGCAACAAATTTTCAAATGAGGCGATGGTTCATTAAAAAGTAATATCATCAAGCATAGTCATGTGTAGTACTCTTTCATAACATCAAATCAAACTATACCTGTGCCTTCATTTTTGTATTGATGAGGTCATGGTAAGAGAGATAGAGTACCTCCCGAGATATTCCTCATAAAATGTGTTCCCCAGCAAATCCTAGCTGGTTTGGATATTTAAGGCAATTCGTTTTAGCTTGGAGATGTAAGCAGTCTGAGGAACACCTTTTTGATATTTTCTTTTATTTTCAACAGTTCAAAAACGTGTTCCTTATCTTCTCTAAACTGGATAGAAAAGGAGGAGCAGCTCAGCTGGCTTGAAATAAATGAACACCTTTATGCAAAATTGTAACGTTCAAAATGAGTATTTTGTTGTTGGTCGTCTAAGTACTGTTGTTTTAAGGTAATTAAACAACTTTTGAAAATTATGTCGTGGAGGGCCCTTTAAAAAGGCCAAGGAAAGAAAACGGCTTTGGCATACGGTATCCAACACAATTTGCTCATATGATATACGCATATTACCGGAGTGATTAAAAAGAAAACGCAAAGGTTCTGATAAATCTTCGTTTTTAGTCGAAAGGCAAAATAATGTTCAACACAGCAAGTAACGCGGTTCTTTTTAAAAAAAATACGGTTCCGATTTTTTCCGATGACGAAAGAGTATTGGACCTTTGGTTATTGGCACTTTGAGCAACTAAATATATGTATTAATACGCTTCTTAGATATTACATGGCGATTGTTTTAAAGCTTGTTTTGGAGATGTATAGAACCGTATTACTTGTAAAGTTGAATTCACCAATTAGATAACTTTATACATGTGCTATTGATACATGAATCATATTTGTTTACATTACCTTTATGACCATATATTTATGATGAATAAATTAATAAAACAACTTAGTATGATTATTATATATTAATACCTCAGGGTATGTCTTTGTCGTAATAAAACACCCATGGATATTTCTTTTTTTTTAAATAACATCAGTTAATGAATAAACAAAGGTGTTTGTATTTAGAAGGTTGCAAGAATTACAATCAGCTAAATAATATCATATAATATACCTATGAAACGCGTATCGATTAAAACATATGAAATAAAAGTATCCCATTTTACTGAAAAGTTTATCAGACCCTTGGAATAGTTTACCTTTGCAAGACTGATGAATTTAAACAGAAAAGATGACTGGATGATTTAAGAATCAAATTATAATGATTTCATAAATATGACCAAATAGTTTAGACTATCCAAAACAAGTAATAAAATTCTAAGTTGACAAAAAGCATCCCATACATTCCTGGTCTTTTTAAAATATTTTTATACTTATTTTCTTAAATGAATATAAACAAAATCAAAGCTTATATTCTTTGTGAACGCGGGACCTCTTTAATCTTGTCGAAACACATACCATTACATTTTGAAGCTATTTAAATATCATGGTTACCATAAATGTATCTCTATATCTAAAATGGTATCATTGGTCAATCATTAATAAAACAGAGTTTTCATCCGCATTTCGGTTTTATTGTTCACAATATTGGGATGATCTGAATATTGGTGGATGAAATCGCAAAAACATAAGAAAAAATTATTATTTCTCAACAGTCGACAACCGTTAAGGGATATTCAGACGTTAAGTCAATGAAATTCAAATAACTATTTTTTGAAACATTGTATATCTTTTTGTAATTGTTTATAAGAACTCAAATATTCTTAATTTAAGATAAACATTTTCATAGCAGTTTGGTCGGCAAGATAATGGATGGAAAATGCTTACTTAAACAGTAGGGCTATTATTTGGATAGGTTTACATTTGAGTTTTAAGTTTTCCAGATTTTGCATATTATATGTGTCAGACCCATCAAAATTCGTCAAAAATGTAAAACATAGAATATAGATTTTGACAGAAAACATGGAAAAGCACAAAATGCTCAATAGACAACCTGAATCCAAGGTGTAGATATACAAAAATCGTTTGATCTAATAAATGATTGTTTAAAACAATTTCTTAAGCAATAAATAGTAAGAAAGTCTAAAACTCGGTGTCATCATATATTTCATTTCGTCGAAAAAGCATTTTTACCAACGCTTTCACATATGTCGAGAGTCTTTATACAACCAGAAATATATCGCACTATGTCCGATATGATTCACAAGGTTCATCTTTTAATGTGTTTATGTTTCTTGTATTCAATTTTAACAAAGCTCTGAGCAATATTTTTTTTTCTGATTTACAAATAAAATTATCATGTAAGTTTTTCCTTTAAATTGGTGTTATTCACAAATGGTTCGGCTAGATCATATCTGAAATAAAGGTGTATTAGAAGGCTATTTGGAAGAGGAATAAGTTGCTTCTGAAAAGGAGGCAGGTAGCTATCTAATTATACTAATTATTACCAATCTCTTCATGCAGGGATTTGATCAGGTTCCATCTCTACTTTCCCAACGTTCCACCCTAGGAACAATTAACTGCTATTATCAAGATGAAAAGTCCATACGTGTTTAATATATAAAGTCTGAAATTACATTGAAATTACAATGAGAAGCTTAAAGGGCAATGACTAATAGAACCATGAATTAGCTTAATTGGCATCGTAAGTAATACGTTATAACGTTTCAACTGTAAAATATACTTATACAAGTGTATACGGTGACAATGCACTACTTTATTTTTCGAATCGATGCTATAAACCTTTAATGTGCCAAAAACATCCCTGAAACAGCACAACATAATAATAACAAAATGTTTTATAACGTATGTCTGCGTATTCTATATGTCAAAATACCGACAAAATAATTATTAGTTACATAAGTTACTTTTTTACAAATATATAACACATGGCTTACTAAGCTATCATCATATTTTTAAATTAGTCGAAAAGGCCTCTTCACCAACGCTTTAACATCATCTCGAAAATCTGTATTGATCCATAAATAAATCACACTATTTCCGACATGAGTCACAAGAATCATCGGCATGACGTACGCATTTTTAAAGATATCAAAGTAGTGCACGATGGCTGGAGTATACGCCAATAAAAACAGGGTTATCAGGGCAAAACTCAGCTTCATTGCAGTCACATGACGCTTCTTAGAGGTACCTGTTGTCGCCTGACGTGATTGCGATGGGTGTTTAGGGCCCACAGCAATAGCCAACTGATTTCTAGGAAACGTAAGACACAAGGCATATTAAGAATAGAATATAGTGTTTATATTGGTAAAGTTACAAACCTTTGACAGATCTTTTTCTATATTTTACCCGTCATACTACTTATATGAATCAGATATGAATAAAAGATCACATAATTGATAACCCAGCACTGAAATATTGACGCCCCTATATTTCATGATTATGTCTTAAATGATCTTTTTCAAACTTTTGAAACTAACCTTGTTGTTATTCGGCGGTTGTTAAAAACCTTTGGTTCAATCGCTGATTCAACAATAAATGGTTTTTGTCTTTGTAGATTCGCTCCGATTTTACTTTTGAGATTTTTGCGTTTTTGCATAAACAGCTTGTGTGTAATAACAGGGTAAGCCGACACCATGCACACAAATCCGAGGCTAAAGAGCACCCACATAAACATTGTTAAAATATAATCATAACGTTTAATCATCAATATTTCTGCCGTAAATTTGAGGGCATTGGTGACAAGCCATATCATAATTGTAATAATGATTGCGATTTTGACAATCCTACGATTTCTTTTGAATTTAAACGGCTGAAATACAGCTGCTAGTCTCTCAAAAGCCATTGCGTCGAGAATGAACATATACATCCCTAATATGACAGAGTATGGATAGGCTGATGTCCATTTCAACATACAACACGGCATGTGCCGCAAAACAATAAACTGCGGCAGATTTATTAGGATTGAGCCGATATCTAGAACTGCTAACATCAAGATGAATAGTTTTCCACCAGAATATTTTGTTTTAGTTGAGTACATGTATATTACAAGGAAATTGGCACTCAAACCGTAAACTCCGAAAACTAAGACAGCCGCAACGTGAAATCCAGGGTGTACGGATACAATGTCGTGTGAAGGGCAGATATATTCGCCACATCGTTTCATCTGGCTCCAGGTTGATTCGTGATGCAAAGATGTTGTTTCAATCATTAGATCTATATCCTCTGTTGTCTTCCATGAATCAGATATTTCGGTTAAAATCCCCTCGGTTGTAACTACGTTTGTAAAGTTCATTTTGAATTTTTATATATATAAGAAATGCATTTACAGGTTTATATGTTAAAGTGCTTGTTTTTGTAAACCCGAATGTTCAACATGAAGTCATTTAATCACAGGTTATAATCAATAAACTATTGGACTAGCATTTCAAAGAAAACTATGTTTTTTAAGCCTAACACCTTTTATCCAAATATGATCCAAAAGGATGTTGTATTTAGACGTACCTTATAAGAAGTTATGTGATGCCATGAAAAATAATCTTTGCAGCATCAGAAGATGAGGTCTAATAATTATACTTATTATGGTCTCATCATATGTCAAATGATTATACTAATCAAGGACCTATCACATGTCTAATATACTTATTATGGTTAATTATATTTTTACTTTTAATATGGTCCATGTCCTCTCGCGGAGGTGCAATTAAGTGAAATATCAAATTTCGCCAACATCTCCTTATAAAACACAGTAATTACTGTCATCACAGTAAAAATGAATTTTCATTTTAATGAATAATAATTCCACCTAAAAATTATTTCAAGATATATATTCTCTAAAAATAAACAAATATACATTATAATAAAAACATAAACTGTTGTGGATTTGGTATACAATATTTTCCTATACCAGGCCCTCGAGCAGGTCACATTGCAGAGAACTCCCCCAATTTATTAATTTAACTTATGTTATAACATGTAAATGAAACGTTTCAGATGCCTCTAGAGACAAGCATGTTGAAGAAAGATAGTATAGTTTGTGACATCGCACAAAAAGAGGCCGGGGTATCGGTATGGCAATGGGGGGAGTTTAAGGGTGTAGCATGTCGTTTGACATAAGTTGCATCAAATTTGATGACTTGGAATAGCATCTTTTGATACTGTTATTGTCTAGGTGGCTGGTTGAGAGGATGGGTGGTTTGGATCGTGAGGTTCAGGGATGGATCTTTATAAAGACCCAATCTTCACGCGATTAATTAATAGTTAAACATTAACAAACTTGAAACTTCAACCAAATAAATACAAAGTCGATTAACAGAGAGTATGTGCCTAAAAAAGGTGTATATCGCTACACTTAATGATGATTGCAATTGTTGGCGTCACTATTGGCCGGTTCCAGATGTCGCGATAACTCCGAGATTAAAAGTAATCGGGGATTAATTTAAGATTGCACAATTTTCGGGTTCCAGACTTGTGGATCACCGTCAATCCAAAGCTGAAAATGTAGTCCTGGGGGTGACAGGATTAAGTCGGGTATAATTTGTAAATGTTGCACTTTCAAACAGAAATACTTGACTTTTCTTTCATAACTATATTGGTTATGATTATGTACATACTGAAGTGTAATGTTCTTACATTGGAGTGAAAATGTAGCAAAAATGAATTTTGTCTAATATCTGTAGTGAAGTTTATGGCAATGTTTATGATTATACTTATATATCAGGTGGAGTATTAGAATTCAGTCAGTTTGGTGCCCTCATAGAATAATGAATACAATTATTATCCGGTGTGCAAAACATGAAATCGTAGTTTGCTTGTTTGATCATTCAAGCATGCTTGTTATTTTTTAATGATTGAGATACTTTAATTAATACCTTAAAGTGTTTATGGATAACAGGCGACCTTTCATTATATAGCAATATGCAAGTACATTGATAGTTTCAATCAAATATAAAAACAACAAAGGTCAAACACGCCATGAATGGATACATTTATATATAGACACGTCGATTAATCAATACAAACGTATAAATATGTCAATAGACCAACTTTTATCAGTGTAATACTCGTATTATCATATGACACTAGAACTAATCCTAGATTAGTCCTGGATTCCAATATCCAAAGCTGATCGTGGCGTAAATAATCGAGAATTATTCCTAGGTTATTTAAGCAATCTTGGCTTAAGCTTGGATATTGCAATCGCGGAATAGACCAAATAATACCCGACAATCATGGATTGAATCTCGATTTCTGGATCCGGCCATAAATTCTTAAGAATAACGATAAATGCAACATATCATTTTCACCTTTCAAATGTGTAAACAAAAACATTAACTATAACAAAAGAAGGTTCGATCTAACGTCAACCTCTGCACAATACATTTTAACACTTAATAACTGCCAATTTAGAACAAAGGTATTACGCGAAGACATTTCATTTTAATAAATGAAATAATTGCACCTTAAAATAGTTCAAGATATATGTTCTATAAAAAAATCAAAATAAATTATAATAAAAACATCAACTGTTGTTGATTTGATTTACAACTTGTCTCTCTACCATGTCCTCAATCAAGTCACGTTGCAGAGAAATGAGAAAAGGACCGTTTCGTTCATTTTCTTCTTAACATCTATTCGATGTAACTCACCCTGCTCAGCTTAATCTTAACTTCCGCGTCATTTTCGCATTAAAAGTCTTCTAGACGCTGCTAAAGAATCCAGGAGAAAAGCCCAGTGGAGAAAAGCCCAGGTGGCGAAAACCCCAGCCTTTTTGTACATGAGGAGAAAAGCCCACCATTGTTTTGTCAAACGTGGAGAAACCCCAATTTTTGTTTGTATCATAACAATAAAATATATATTATTTATATTTAAAAAAAATCGTTTGCAATTTAGAAATGCACATGAAGTGCTTTGAGTTGAATAGTTCACTAACTAGTTCAAAGCAAAACTTTTGCGTGTGAGTTTGCTTTCATGTATTGATTGCAATTTGGCAGAAAGTGGATTGCAATTCAGATAAGGAACCATTTTGCTTTCATGTTTTGATAACAAACTGTCGGTATTTAAGCTTTCATGTTCTGATTACATTCTCATGATAGCTTTGACCATTATCCATGATGATATGAAAGGGCTTTGAAATATTATCAAAAATATTAAAGTAACAATTGATGCTTTTGAGATTTTCATAAAGGACTTATTGTTTGTAAATCAAAATTTAATTTCAAAAGGCCAAAGCTTAAATCCCATGCAATTTGAGTATATAAACCCCAATCGTTTGTAATGACTTCATATTACATTGTTTATATCAAATTTATTAATACTGGGCATTTCTCCACTAGGATTTTCTGCTACTGGGCTTTTCTCCACCTGGGCTTTTCTCTGCTTGGTTTTCTCCGTCCACCGCTGCTGAAGTATATTGTAGATTGTAAATGTGTACACGTTAGATTCCCTGATTATTTTGAATCTTCTGTGATTTATGTCTTTACATTATTTCACGTTATATCACAATAGTGTTTTTTTTTAAATTCATGTAACCTCAAGTATTTAGTTCTTTATTTACTCTCTCTCTCTCTCTCTCTCTCTGTTTAGTTCTTTCTCCCAGCGTCAATGACTGTATCATCCGTAAACCTCAACTTGCTATTGTTTTTCTACTACCCATCTCTTTGTGCAAATATAAAAGGGATATGGTAATGTTACACATCCCTGCTTGAATCTCCTCTATCATGTATTCCAAGAGTTTTCTTGCTATGTAACTGTTGTCTGTTGTCACTAAAGCTTGGCGATAATATGTTTACATTCCCGTCAAGAAAAAATGGACCTGCGCCTTTCGTTTAGCTTCTCGCGTCTGGAGTACACTTTGTGTACTTGAGCATTTCAAGTATTGGTCTTTTTAAGAAGCTCTCATGATCCACAATTTCAAAACAATTCTGTGTTAGTTTCGATGTTAGGAATTCATATGTAGGCTCAGATTTTGTGTAAAAGCATTTAATAGTGGGGACTGTTAGGGTGCTTCTTATTTCCCCTTTACCTCTTTCAGTACAATTATTTGGTCAGAGCTGCAGGTCACACCACTAAGTGTTAATGCATCAATAGTAAGGTAACCAAAGTTTAACAAACTTATATGATGAGAAACAAGGAATGAGCTAGCCGATAGCTATTTTATAATAACTGTATCTTTAGAAACAGGTTAGTTAAAAGAAAACTAGTTAGAAAACGCCATGTTTTAACCAAATCGTACATAAACACACAGTGCATAAAAGTAGGATCCGCGATGCGATGCGATGCGACGCGATGTGATGCTGGGCTGTTGGTATGCACTCATGACTTATCAAAATGATACAATCAGGATAATTTTAAGAAGTTGATTTTTTTGTCAATTAACTGATAGGTTTACTGATATGGGTCTGATGTCTATTCCGTGGACGGATTTTGTGTATCATTTATATTGAAATTTGAATCAGTAATGTGTACATTTGTCGTGATTTCCGAATGATTTGGCCGATTTGGCCGATATTTATACCCCAAATATGATGATTTCTAAAATATATCAATCCGTATATTTGTGTATATATTTTGAAATACTATTATATCAGTGTAAACCCAGTGAAATATCTAGCGGCTTGATCACTTGTTTCATATAGAAAAGTGATTACATGTACTTATATACCCACCCAAGGAGCAGTTGATTTTATCACCATGTAGTATATTCCGATATTTATTAGTTCATTGTAACTATTAATGTTGTCATTTTTTAAACTTTTGACGCAATATATAGTGTTAAATCATAATTTATCATGATAGATTTAATTTTGGGACGCTTTGAAAAAATATACTGCATTTGTTGCGAAATTAAATATTTCAGTAGTCTAATATCTTGCTCAAAAATGGTAGGAAAAGTTCAATTTTGGTCAAGGCCGCATTCGACCCCCAAGCTCGTTTTCACATATATGTTTTATCTTTATATTATCTTTTAT
>LQRL01158992.1:0-14493 GCA_001703475.1 Hydroides elegans
TGCAAATATATGGGTGATCAAGCACTTAATTCTATTGACTTACAGCGTCGACGGATATAAGCCTCCTACCGTATTCTTTATAATATAGATTAGCATTCATTCAAAGGTCTGTCTTGGCCTTTGTTGAGTGTCATTTTAACAGAATCCCCACGACTTTGGTGTATTCGAGATTAGATATTCGACTCAGTTAATCAGTTTACCTTGCATACACTAGACAAATAATCCACAATGATTATTAGTTTACACTGTAAATCATATTGAATAAAAATGCAAGATCGCATATCTTATTTTTAGAAATGAGAAATAGAGATTCATTGCTTAACGACCCAGCAAGCTGGATTATACCACTGAGAGCATTTAAACCCGAAAAAAATATAACTTAATATTGCAATTCAAGGAACAAAAATACTATTCTGTCTCTATAACTTACCAATCCTTCTTGGTAAAAGAACATTAGCTTTCTTGTGCCATTGGCCGCAAAGAACTCATCCATGCAAGAAAACTGAAAAAAAAAATAACTGTGTAATTAAGGATCTTTGTTTATATTCCAGTCAAAGCCATACATCTATAAAATGTTATGGTTCCCTAGAAAATTATTTACCAATGTTAAAACTATATCCGTGAATCACAGTTAAGATATTAGATTCTTAACTTATTCTCTTTTGAGTCTAAATTTGCAATGTTTCACGTGTCAAATAAGTTATTACCTTCTCGTCGACGAGAACAAAATCTTCAACTTGTGAGTCTTCCATGCCCAGGGCATCAGCAAGAGTGGCGATGATAAATTTATGTCGCGCATCCATCTATAATAGAAGATAACATTTAAAATCATCTAAAATTGAAAAAATAATAGAACAAAAATAGATTAGAAAAATCGTTCTCTGCAAAAACAACAAAATGATACTGATTGTGATGATGCTCACCCGCTCTCTCCTACGAAACATTTCTTGCGTTTCTTTTTCTTTACTGTTTACTGTATATCCTACAGCGAATTTTGAAACTGCTTTTAACTTTTTAGCAGACATTTTCAATTGATTCAGGGATGATTGCAATAACTACCAACATTCGTTCCGACTGTTAGGTTTTATCACTAAGTAAATGAAGAGCTACCACAATGCAGCCACCGAATAACATTTGGGACATAACTTATAAAATCAATTCTTCTAACTAGTCATTGCATGCATTGCGTGACCGAAAATCCAATTATTTTAGTTACATTTGGAAACAATCGGATATTTATTAGACATAGACGTATTGATTAACGGGAAAAAATCGCAAATTGAAAAGATCTTGATTGTTATATGTGTTGTACTTGGAGATGTACATACCATCATTCTGTTCGATTCTTTTAACTCCTGCTTTTGTTTCTGCATCTCCTTTACTGCCTCAGATGTCATGATAACACTCTTTTTGGGTGGCCCCTAAACAGATATATGATTGGTATAATGAAATAGGACATCTATTTTTGCCATGGATATGTACAAATACAACAATCATGCAGGTATGTATAAAAGAAAACACAAATTACTTATAACTTTTGTTAATTTACTTAAGCTTTACATAAAGTCACATTGATTATTAACATTGAACTCCAAACATTTACGAACGTTAATTAAAGGGGGAACAAACCGTTTTCTGTGGCATCTGAGATTGTCTTCTATTGCTTGCCTTTGTCTCCTTCTTTTCTGCAGGTGCCTTTTTGTCACCTGTCGATATCATTTGTTTATGTTTATTCTCGTACTCGTAAATCATATTAATTTGTAATGAAAAATTAACGGTAGCAATATCTATTTCATTACATGAAAACAAAATTGAAAGCACGAGGTGAATAGAACCAGGTGAATATCAGGTAAAAATGCATACCATTTAAATTGAGATAGTGCAACTTCATCACAGTCAAAGTACATGTTTATTAATTTCATTTAACATGTACGAGCAAATGTATATTCAACGATGCATAATACGATATAATATGGTGTTAAATATATCATAATATAGCAGTAAAAATGGCCGTCTTATCATCTAAAGAAACATAAACGAGTAGGTCATTAGTAATATAATGATACTTGAATTTGTACAATTAAAATTTCGTACCTTTAGATTCGGGTCTTGCTTCTTTTGGTTCATCTTTCGACTCTTGTTCTTTTGAAACAAGTGGCGGTGCAACCTCAGAGGATTCTTCTTGATCGGGTTTTGGACTGGGTGGTTTATTTGCTTCTTTTTCTCCTGGAGGAGTTGGTTCCCTCGTTTCTTGTGGTTCGGTCTTTTCAGGACCACTTTCTGGTTGTGTTTCTGGCTCTGTATCAGCCATGGTTAATGTTGTTTATCTATATCCCTACAATGTCATATGTTTTATATAAGCATTACCGATCACATCGGATCCGAGCGGAACACTGAACAACTGATAAGTGACGAGGTTGTCAACAAACTTTTTATTGATTTCTCGTGCTCAGATCCAGATTGATTAGTGTTGACATGAGTAACGTAATTTGGCTCTACTTGATTGCTAATAAAAATAGTTCTTTTCAGGGCAGAAATTGCAATTATTTGCTTCCAGTTTCTTAGTTCAATCTAATACTGTGATTCATTCAAAAGTACATGTATCAATACTAATTGTTGTTTTTACAAGAAAATAATGTTAAAGATAGCATCATCGCGTAATGATATACAAAGTTAATTTACACATCTCCATAGAGACCATTCATAAAAATGAACGGTAAATTGGGAACCAGTTACAAACAGTGAAGGGTATTTTTACGAAATTTATGTAAAATATGATAATTCTAATTTAAATCTAATTTGTGTTTGGTACTCTAAAACACATGCATACGAGTGAAAATTTGTTAAAGATTATATTTAATATCATCTTTAACAAATTAAGATGCTACAAATTTTGTAGTATCTTACAATAAATAGTTTCAGTTCATTATTTCTCCACAATTTCCTCAATTTTAGATATCAGAAAAGAGAGGTTAAGCTAAAATGTATTTTCGGGATCACACTTTGGTAATCCACGTTAGGTAAATTGATTCGCTTGATTTTATTATTTGCGCAATATCAATGGTGGTTACAGTACAGTGTTTATCCACAAACTGCAAACATACTTTTAACGAACTGCAACAATCTGCGAAAAAAAACTCTCAAATAACGATATTTTCATTTCATATTTTAATATTAGGGAATGGAAAAGGTTGCACTATTGTACAGTCGCACCGGCAGTCTAAATAATCAACTCTTCAGCAACCCATTCAGTCATCAAGTTTCATGTTTTGGGCCAAGATGAAGGCGCCATAATCGCCTGATACAGATACAGATACAGAATATATATTTACACTTTTATGCAAACACAGTTTTAATTTCGAAACATAGAAGAGAGCTGATGCAGGGCATTGTGAATTTTATTTTTTAAAGGCCCATATAAATTTACCTTATACAAATCCACTGCATCTGTGGATTTCAGGACCCTCCAAAACCTCGCCAATTTTACGACGAAAAGGGACTATGCTCCCTAACTGGGTCATCGACACGGTTGATCAATCAACGCCTCAAAATATGGACAGACTGACTATATTTCATCCAACCTTGCTTTACTTCATCTATCAATGACATCTTAAAGTTTTCAATGATGTTTTCCCGAGTCTTCACGGTTCCAATACCTATTCTAGCTCATGACAGTCTGCATCACAACAAATTGGCACCTGACACCGCACTTAAAATGGTCAATAGTCCACGTCTATATCTGGGTATGCATTAAAAGTTTGTTGCGCATTATATCACTCGTCTTTAGCACCTAAAGTGTCAAACTCAAGGGATATAAGAGGTTGATAACGTCAAGTTTGGAATACGCCAATGTAGCATGGGTCTCACACCACCAATATCTTCAAGATAGTATGGAAAAGATTCAAAAGCAGGCTGCCAGATTTAACATGGGAAATTACTTTATTCAACGACTAATATACTTAGTCAACTAAAACTTAGTACACGAAAGACAAGAAGAAATCAACATAGATTGATTCTTATCGCCCAAATAACATATATCCCACAAAACGACATTCATTCACCCAACCAGATCAAAGAGACACAACCATCCATATACCAACCAACAACTACACACTCGCTCTGGTGTATATATGTACAATCTTGTACCAAACACAATACCAGATTTGAATGTCCTACCTAGTATTACCTTTGGTGATCTAACAATAGCACCAAAACAGCTCGAACGAATCACAAATTATGTGCAAATTACTATAATTCAATAATTTCTATTCGAATGTATCATCGTTTCAAATCTAAAAGATCAAGGTCACAATAAGTTTTTTTGTCTTTAGTTGTTTAAACGCAAGATTCTAATCTGGAACCGAGCTGATCATAAAAGCAGAACCCCTGACATTTGCATATGATTTCAAAGAAACAAACGATATCAATAACATAATGAATTAAATGTAGTGACATATAAAATGCATCTTCATGGAAAACAGCGTGCTTAGTAATTCCTTGAACACAGTATCAACCATGTCTTAATGGGGTAATAAAGCGCCTAATCAGTAAGTCTGCTAAAGAGCTCGTCATAATCTTCACAACTCTTCGCTCGAGACAAGAAACATAACCAGATAAGTAGAAAACGGCAAATGTAACCCCCGCAATAAAAAAAAGGTAGCAAAGCATATTCATTATTTATGTACCTATTTCAGTGACTTGCATGCATAATAAGCAAAACTATGGAACAATCATAGCCAACAATCTGATGAACCACCTAGAAAAGGAGAGTGTCATCACAGCACTATGTCTTCCACTAAAACGGTCATGTAAAACGCAGCTAATCTCTCCAATCAATACATTCGAACAACATCTCTACAAATCTACACATTCTTAATTTATTTTTTTTCATAGGTGTAAGACATAGTCCCATACAAAAACATTTATATACACTTATTCACTAAGGTATACGAGTCAAAACAAGCAAATAGATAACCGACCCCTCTGCGACATCTCTGCAACAAATCTCAAATCTATACATTCTATATAGATTTTTCAAAGGCGTTAGACAAAGTCACATATTAAAACATTGATATACACATATTCACTAAGGTATACGAGTAAAAAAAAACAAATAGATAACCGACCCCTCTGATAGAGAGTGTAACATCTGACACAACACATTTGGAAACCGGACTACCACAGGGCAGCGCACTTCGTCATGTATTATTCTTAGTATATATGAATGAATAACTAAATAACTCCGAAGACAGCATTCCCTTCATAATCATAAAGTCAGTCAAAGTTGTAGAACACCTTCAACAAGATCGTGTAAATCGTCAAGCCTGGGAAGAGCAATAGCTTACAGAATTCTCCCCAATAAAGTGTAGGTTCGTAAATAATATTAAGAACACAATCCGGTCCGATACTCGTACTCTAAACAATACAGATAGTGTGAAGTATCTTTATATTCATTAACATATACACATATCACCAAACATAGTCAACAAGGAAAACTTTACTTCAGCCTTCATCCAACAAAATATCCGTAGCTGTCCCGAAAATAACAAGGCAAGGTTATAAGTAACTATTTAGGCCATCCCTCGATTAACCGTCTACAGTATGGGACACTTGAAACAAGCAACATTCACAAAAAGTAAGTAATACAATGTTGAGCATGAAAGTCACTGTGCTCCAAACTAAAACTAAATAAAATATATCTCCAATCATCCGTATTTTGTTCAATGTTTTATACATCACGTTAATGATATATGTGATATGAATAAATGAATGAGCTTGGTATGATGTGCGGACATTGATAATTTCATCAAATTCAATGGGATAACATAGTTTGGAAATAAGCAAAGAACTAAGTAAACTAAATATGTCAGCTGTACATATTTTCTTATTGTTTTTTATCTTAATGAAACTGTACTATCCGAAAGAGCAATAAACGGTCAGGAAGTTAAACCAGTTTACTCAACAATGTCTTCACAATCATTGATGAAGAATAAACATATAAAGGAAAACTATATAAAGAATGAGGCAAAATTATCACAATGTTTATAAGTTTCATTTGAAAGTAAAAGAATCATCAGTATAATGTTTTACTAATTTTGTATTTGTATCGTTATGTTTTACCATACATAAGTTTCTATACTTAATTTTGCGGTACTACGCATAATAGTGGTTAGTTCGATACATACAAATATATTAAAGATGGCACAATTGGCGTTATGTTTACCGTGTATGTACACCAGAACTATGGAATCGATTTCCAAACTCAAAACATATCTATTCACACAAGCGTACCGTTATATATAATCTAAACTGGTGTTTATTAATTGCATAATGTAGCCGAGTGTTTTATTAATATTGCTTTAGTTTAACTTTTATTATTACTTATTATTATTTATTGTCTTCAATTTTAAACATGTTAAATACTAAAATACTGACAAGAATGAAACATGAAGAACGTGAAACAATGGCATAAACCAATGATTTGTATGTCTGCACCCAACCATAAGACGTCAGGTTGAATATAAATATTATGAACATTCATAATATAGAGTCGTTTATATTTTGATATAGTCAGGGTGCTCCGATTTTTATCGAACTTAGAAGATATGAAACTAATACTGATGAATGACGTGTGGCATTTATTATTTTAAGTTGTGATGCGCATTGGTACGTCATTATGTAGATATAATTTGCGCTATATCAGAACTTAATGTGTATGCATATTTCGACCTTTTTTATGTACATGCCCCTTTAACACACGAGCGAGCCTTGTGCAATCACACAAATGAAGTAATTTTTCCGGCTGTCTTTGAGAGTACGATTCTGATGGGAATGAGTTACAAGGCAACAAAACATGCTGTTTAGTGTCATATACAGAGGCGACATTGAAACAGAACACAATAATGAACAGCTTCTACAGTTCTTACTGTCTGACGAAAGCGATTCACATTTTAGTTGAGCATAGGTGACATAAACTGCAAGTGAATACATTGGGATTATAGCTCAACTATCCAACTAACAAATAGTTGTGAAGAAATAATGAAAATATTGGTACTTGACTTACTTGACTTGACTTAGATGCTCAGGACTCTTCGTCCCCTCGCTCTCTCCAGACGGCTGACTGTGCGCCAATCACTTGTCTTCTCGCACCTGGGTGATCCATTTCTTTGGTGGCCTGCCTTGCGGTCTTGAATTTGAGAAATCTTCTCGGTAGGCTTTGGCGACATAGCTTTCAGGGGGTGTATTGTGACATGGCCAAACCATCTCAGCCGTTTTTGCTTTACCACTTCAGTGATTGGGTTTTTTCATCTGAAGGGCTATGCGGATGTGCTCGTTTCTCAGCCTTTCTCTGCGCGTCACCCCTAGGATGGCTCTTAGGTAGCGCATTTCGAACACGTTTCGCTCGATCTGAGGGTTCATGTCTCGGAAGCGATGTGGCTATGGGCACTATTAGGGCGTTGTATGGGCGTATATTTAGGGCATTGTTTATTGTCTTCTTTTTCCAAATGGCCTCTTTCAGTCGACAAAATGCCGTCGATGCGAGTCCTATACGCCTTATTACGTCCTTAGCGCTATTTGGCACTACGCTTCTCAGGAATACAAATTCGTCTACGTGCTCTACTTCTTCCCCGTCGATGACTTTTCGATGGTCCCTCGGGGAGATATTTTACATTTGGCGCCGTTTATTTTCATACTCCATTTTTGGCATGTGTTTTCGAGCTGTGAGGTTGACAGATGGAGTTTCTCGAAAATAGCTGATAAGAGGGTGGTATCGTCTGCGTATCTGATGTCTATTTATAAACTGTCATGGAGTTTGAGCGTAATACCCAGGCTTTTCCAGTTCTTTCATGGCAAATTCTAGGAAGATATTGAATAGAGTGGGTGATAGCAGGCATCTTTGTCTAAGGCCGATCTTCGCTGCGAGCCACTCAGTTAACTGTCCATGCTTTTGGGCTTTCACCGCCACTTTGACTCATTTATTTGCTGATTTATAAAGGGTTCTTTTCTCTGTACCATCGATACCATTTCAATCCTGGAACGACGTCTGTGTTTGCAGGCCTCCTCTATACTCCGTGGCAGGCCCTCTACTTCCTGTTTTCTTTTAAAACCGACCGTTCTCACTGTAGTGCTGTTTGTTGCCTCTTTGAACCCTTCATACATGATTTCTACATATTTGGGGTCCAGGTCGAGCAGCGGAGCGAATGCTCCCCCTAGCTTCACTTCGAAATCGCTTACTAGGTCGTTCCCTCCTGTGAGTTTTTCCACGTCGTATTGTCTTGGCACTGCTTTTGCTGGTCTGGGCTTTTGGAGTTTGAGTTAAAGATGGGCAAGCACAGGGAAATGGTCAGAGCATATTTCAGCTGAATGGTATGCCCTGCTATTTTTTACCATGTGTCTTGATTTGTTTTGGATGAGGATGTAGTCTATTTGGTTCATATTTTTGCCATTGGGGGATATCCATGTTACACGTCTTTTCTTGGGGTGTCGATAGTAGGTATTGCTGATATCAAGGTCGTAAAAGTCAAAGCCAAAAACAAAGAAAAAGGTCTGACCACACCTGTTGTTGGTCGCTTCCTTCTTTGGCATTGAATTCTCCCATAACCATGTAGGTTTTTTTTTCGGATGGCGTCTATTTTGCTTTGGAGCATGTCGTAGAATTCCTCTACGACATCTTCGCTATAGCTAGAGTCTGGCGCATAAACTTGAAATATCGTTATGGGGCCTTCGACCGTGTCAAAGGTGGCACTTAGGAGACGTTCGTTGTGACATTCGTACGACAGCATCAGTTTTGAGAGTTGCTTTTAAACTATTATTGCGACACCTTGTCGCTTTATGGCATCTTTCCTGCATGAGTGGATAATAGTGAAGTTGTCTTTTTCAAATGCTTCTGTGAGGGTATTATTCCAGTGGGTTTCCGAAACGCAAAAGGTCAATTTTTAATTTGGATGTTTCATTTAGTAGAATTTCTAGGTTTCCTTTCGTATAAAGGGTTCTCACGTTCTATGTAGCTAAAGTTTTTAACCGGGAGATTCTTAGCACCCTCTTTGCCCAGGACTGAGGGCCTTTTTTGTGGTTTGCTGTCATGGAGAGTGATTAAGCGTTTATGATACTTGGGCACTTGCTAAAGGACATCACAAGAGAGCATGTTTCACTGAAACAGCTACCTAGCTGCTCATGGCTACACTATCGACGAGCTGAGCTGCTACGCCGCAGAGTGGCTTGCGCCTGCACCTGAAGTTGCCGTTGGTTCGGCCGAACTGTTCCGCCTCCTTCAGGTACTCAGAGTATTGCTACTGCCCGGTACTCCTAGCCCAGGTTCAGTCTGTCAGCCAAGACAGTGTACCGGGATATGGCCGGGTGCTCCAACACCCTTCTAGGAGCCACTGGGCGACAAGTAGATAAGCCAGTCCAGGTTAGGCTCATCGTAGGAATAGGGGTTGACAAGTATGATTAGTAAACTACTATCAAACTACATCTACAAGCAGCGTTATAAGCGGCGGTGATCTACATCTACATGCAGCTAGATAGCATGACGTGCAAACTAATCTTAAGGTACTATAACTACCTACTTTCTATACCCCTTATTGTATTAAATATTGGTAAAACATCTCGAAATAGCGCGTGTAGAATAAGTTCCACTACATAAAGTCAAAGCCAAAAACAAAGAAAAAGGTCACGTTTCCCTTAAACGTTGCTTACGGAAAAAAATAGAACGTCAAAGCCATTCTCTGGGAATAGAAACCAGAGTGATAAGGTATTGAAATAGGACTGGAAACACCGCAACCAAATTCCTAACATGACAACAAAACAAAACAAAAAGACAAGGCTCTAAGAAGATTTTAACGCGTTGTAGTCATGGTGCATGGATTATTCTAGGATTTCGGGGTTGTGCGCCTTCGGCGCACAGGCCAAATTTCTGTGCGTCACTTTCGAAGGATGTGCGCCATAAGCATATGTAGAAGCATATGTAGAAGTCATATATTTTGTAAGCATGTGTCGTTTTGCTATGAAAGCATCAAAAAATATATTAACAAATACAAGAATGACATACATCTTTACGGATAATGTGTACTTGAGGCTTAGAGGCAGATTTGTATCTGTGTTATGCGAGCGCCGAAGGCGCGAACGATTTTTTTAAAAGCATTATGTGTGAACATTAGATGCACCCCAAAGAAAAAAGAACGTATCAGAGAGAGCAAATAAGTTCGTATGAAAAATCTTCATATCCCGAACGCAAATCCACAGTTGAGAAATCCACTGTTCATTCACAAAACACACTCTAGGTGGAACATGGGACATTGGTCCCACCATAGGATATCTAAGTTTATATTCTTCTTTTCTCTTTAACATCTTGCTTATTACAGACCCGCGGAATATGAATTATCGATATGAGATTTAATGATCAGGCTCAGCACGTATATCAGAAACACGCAAGAGAGTAAACGACTTGTACAATATATAAATTCATAAAATATTTACTTCTCGAAAAATGTGCACAAATGTTACAAGTTCGAGCAATAATTGCGCACATGTGAAATTTCCGTGCGCCATTCTAGAGAACCGTGCGCCATCACGGCGCACAGTCAAACTTTGTGTGCGCCATATATAAAAAGTGTACGCCATGGCGCACATGGCGCAAGCTAGAATTATCCCTGATGGTGTGATATGTTGTTACTGAATGTTTACTTGGACAAGTGCAAGCTTCTTTCCGTGGTCACGTGCAAACTTTTGACAAACTGTAACCTTAACGTTTGTGGAACTCTCCATAAAATAGATCTCATCACTGACATGAAGTATCTAGGTGAAACCTATGTACTCCAATTTATTGACGCGAACGGAACGAAATGATTGTGGGACACTCAACGCTACTTATAATGTTATTAACTCAACCTTACTATAAATACAAATCTATCGCACGGCGATCAACTGAAGAATCTCAAACAGCGGGGCCTAAAAGTTATGCGAAAATAGTTCTTCACTTCCATACCAAGTAGATGAACCAAAGAGCCTCATCTAATTGTAGCGTAATTTTTATTAACACAAGAAAAACGCGAAATTCAAATGCAAATATAAAGCCCCAAAACCATGTCATCAGAATTTGGTAATTGCCAGCTGCATTGGCATTTAATTTAAACTAATGATATATTAAGCAATTTTTAAATTAATTTACATTCCCATGTGTTATGTTTTCGAATAACAACATCATTAATGTTTTCATGAAAACGTTTGATCAACATTTGAATTTTGCATTTGTTGTTTTCCTAAGAAAGGTACTATTGTCTCGTTTTTACAGAGTTTTCACCTATAGTAGGTAACATGGTGATTCATGGCAATATGAATATATTTAAAATATTGTATAGCTGTGCACCTTGTCTATTATGAAAATAACAGTCGCTGTATATGTCCCTGTTGAATGAAGATAGCACAAAATTTGATAAAATAGCATAATAAAAGTCCATCATGACCAAGATGTATTTCGAATGTTCGCATGCAACATCTTTGCCTGTCCTCACAACAAAGTCATATTTTAATATTAAAACTGAATAGTTCTTTCATTTTTTTGTGCTTATTATTTGTATTTCTGTTTTCTTATTCGGTATGTCAACAAACGATTATTTAATATGCAAAAAATGAACAATACATTAATAGTAAAGTAGTATATCATATTTTGTTGCAGAGCCAAATATCACTCTTGAAATGCGTTTTGCTTATTTCCAAAGGGGTCCTTAAATGAATTCACAGTGATGTACTACCTTACCTAACCTTATGCCGATACTGGCACTAGTACCTTTAAGTCCTTTATAGCAAGATCAGATTAACTTCTTGTACATTATTTATGCTTGGTCTTTTATGTTTGGCTTTATAATCATATACACCATCTTGGTTGCTGTACTAATTCCGCTTCCGTTCGTTGTAGAATCGTTTCTTTTTTATTTAATTAAGGTTCCGTTATGTCTCGGCGTGATCATGAATGTAATGTGTATGTAGGCGATTTGCCTCGTGATGCATCTGAAAAGGATATTGAGAAGGCTTTCACTTACTAGGCGCATGCGTTCGGTGCACAACACATTTTTGACCAAGCTTCTATTTTATTAAAATTCTAGGTGTTCTCAATAAGAATGGAAGACCAAATAAATAAAAAAAAACAATAGTATATGACAGATATTCAGGAAATATGTGAAATAGTAAATTTAATCGAAATCTAACTTCGAAATCATCTCTGAATGTCGGCCATTTTGTTTGTTTACATTGGATACAAGCCAACATTCTTCAAAAAAGAACCTCTCGTTACACACAGGAACTTAATATACCTTGCTCTGACTTTATTCTCAACCTTCCTGGTGTATTCTATTCCATCCGAAATTCCCACAAATCATGGACGCAATATTATACTCCAAGAAACTGCCACTCATACCATACCCAATCGACCTAAACAAAAAGATCGTCGCTTGCTCAACGCACGCTTTCGAACAGAAAAAGATGAAATACTATGGTTCAACTACCTATCAATCATCCATAGTATGCAATTAACAGACATTAAAAAGAATCCAGACCCAAGAACCCCGAAATATCCCTGTCAAATATGCAATAGGGCGGTAACATGAAAGCAAAGAGGTGTTGCATGTAACGAATGTGATAAGTGGACTCATGTTGAGTGCATGGATATGCCGACCATCATATTTGAAGCCATCCAAAACACCTCCTGGTTATGAACAAATTGCCCCATGGCAAACTTCTCGTCTTCGATGTTTCAATCCACTTTCCACACATTAGACTCATCACTCACATAAAAAATTTAGCCATTGGCCCTGGCCCTCCATTGACATCCTCCTCACCTATGCGAAACGCGCCACAATCATCAAATTAGACCCCATCTAAAGGCCTTCGTGTCATAAATACAAATTTCCAAAGCATCGAAAATAAAGCAGCTCAAGTCGAATGTCTCTTGAACTCTACAGCCCCGGACATCATACTAGGCACAGAGAAACGGCTTAACAACAACATGCAAAACACAGAAATATGTGAGGTAAAGCTTAATATCCGTATCTGTCACTTGTCCGTAACCTGAAAGACACCTGCAAGTCGGGGCGTAGGCCACATTACGTATGACGTTATGTGGTTGCGTCACGACTTGCGTTACGTTGCCTGTCGACACTTGAATGTTTAGACTGAATAAACCTTCAGTTCATGTTTGGATGCTCTAAAGACAAGACGTGTTTTATTGTCTCCAAGCGTGGGCTCATTCACTACGAGGCCTGTGCCTAACCCGTAGTGCAGGTCCTTTTACATCACATTTGGTGGCAGCTTAAAGAGCTTTGGCTTCTTTAGGCTCGATTTCACATTAACAAATTAGTGGAAATCACTTTGTTATTTTCACAAATTTGGTCAAAAATACTTGTCAAACAAAAATTTCGATAACAGTCCAATGTTAACCAGATATCAGGCTTGGTTAATGGCTCATCCACAGCCATCTAGCAGCATTCCTGCTAGTACCAGGACTGATCAAAATCACCAGTCTTTTCAAAACACGTCTTGTCTTTAGAGCATCCAAACATGAACTGAAGGTTTATTCAGTCTAAACATTCAAGTGTCGACAGGCAACGTAACGCAAGTCGTGACGCAACCACATAACGTCATACGTATATATGTGCTGAAAGAGATTTGGTACATTATATACGAATTCAACAAAGTCCAAAAATTTTATATTTTAAGGGTTTTATACTCAAATCTTGGTGTAGTTCTAATAAAACAAATTATTTGTAGTTCGTAGGTACAAAAATTATCACTCTGTAAACCCTCATGTAGAAATAATCAGCATATTTTGTTTAACTTAATATTTCAGTTGTCCAAACTTCAATCATCTATATCTCTAAAACGGTTTTGAGTAAAAATCTAAAAATTATATACGTTTGTTCCTTATATCATGCTTAATAATCTGTGTAAGTTTGATCAAGATCTGAGACAATTTTTGTGCACCCTCATTTTTATCCCGGTTACACAATTTCCATGTGCGCGAAAATAAAGTTCGAATATTTTTCGGGATTTCCTCAGTTTGTTGTTATGTAACCTAGGTGCAGACGTTCTTTGCAACATGGCGGACACATTCGAGTTTAAGTGCAGATTATGTCCTATTAGGTGCTCTACGGAGCTGGAAATGATAAAGCATGTGAACAAACACTTGCATAGTGACCCAACCCGTCTGCGTGGTGGGTCATTAGACGATTACATCCAACGTCAGATCCGGAAACCCTATACGGTTCGAGCGGCTCCATTTACACGTCGGCCTGCCGGGGTTTTAAACCCTTTAAATCTTAACACATTTGTCCCGTTATCCTCATATCTTGATAACCCGGCAGCCATCCCAACCTCCGCTCTACAGACCACCAAAAAGCGCAGGCGGTCACCAAGTACCCATATTGCAAAACGTAAATCCACAGCACCCGTCCCTTCCCTCTTAGATTTACAGCTTAATAGCCCAAAAACTGTCCAAAA
>LQRL01159001.1:0-11337 GCA_001703475.1 Hydroides elegans
ATAACCACGGGGAATACCCACAACATGTTTCAGCTTGCACTGATGACGTCAGCGCAACAAACATGTTCACGCTTGCACGGATGAGTCATACGAGCTATATTATCCCTTCTTAATCTACTCATGACTGTGGAGTATATAGCAAAATCTGCCGTGATTTCAATAAAGCAAACAAAATTCCTTTGATATTGAAGGCGTTTAGGCCTGATGGTGTTCATATAATTGTTATAAATGCAATTGCGAAAAAATAACGTTGCATGATTTCAAGATTTATTTTTACAAATGAGCAAAACGAATTATTTTTCTTGACGCATTTTTAATACCAGAGTGTTTACACGCTGGTATTATAGGGGTTTGTCTGGATCGTTTCATTTTTCTTGCTATATGGCCTTTATAAATGACGTCACTCCTATCGTAATTTTTGTAAACTTCGAAGCATAAGAATGTTCTTTAAGAGTGCATTATTTTTTAAGCATATTTTGAGTGAGCTTTTTCAGTGTTTCATACTTTTGAATGTACCCATATACGACATTGGATATATGATGGAAATATTTATAGAGGCAATGCACTTGTAAATGTATATTTAATGACATCCTTAATGCTTTATGCTCCAAGGTTATATACACAATAAAAGTCTAAAAACCTAATGCACGTATATGCCACAAATAACCACACGAGAGCCATTAATAGACTAGAAGTACGCTGAAGACAGTTTCTTTTAATATTCAAAGAGTACATTCTTTTTTTTTCTATTAACAAGACGAGAGCCTTAAAGGAACTCAAACAGATTAATGTTGCTTGAATAACTACTAACAACGAAAATCTACATCGCACATTTTTGCATCATAATGGAAAGTTGAGAAATTGCCGAGCAAATCATATTACAAAAGTACATTGCTATTTGTTTTTGACTTAATAATGAATTCTCTTACAAAAGAACTATTTTTTTAATATAGAACATAAATAATGTTTTGCCTCAATATTATCTAAATAAAGATTTCTTATTTCAATTTATTAGGATTTCGATTTGAATTATGTTGCCGACGTCTCTCTCTACGTCGCTTGCCGTCGCTTCTCTCTTATTCTTCTCTTTTTTCTTTTTCTTTCCCTTGCACTCAATCTCTTTCTCCAAATTAATAAATATTGGAACAGTGAAATCAGGAAGTGAATTGTTGAGAAAAAGGCGTTTGTTGTATCCAAGAAAATGACAACATGTCATCCGATGTCGTGGGGACGCTCTAATTAGAACTCCTATAAATGTATTGTGTAATCAAGTTTAAGGGAAGGACGTTAGACCTACGTCGATTTGAAGTCGTAAATCTCATGTGAAGGGTTAACAAACGCAGATGCAGATGCAATGCTGCTTTTAATACATTGTATGAAACTGTTGACTGACATTTTATTCGTATTTTCTATCAATCTGTTATTTAATCTTTTTAAGCTTTTCAGATATGATGAAATCTATTTGTCTATATGCAGAAAAACCTTACCTTAATCGAGTAAATCCATATTTTTTATCCATATTTTAATAATCAAACATGGCATTGTGTGTTTTATATAAGCGTCAAAACTAAGTTGATTGTCTCAAATATCTTGAACTGAAAACGAATTCTTAAAAAATGCTTGGCGTTCAAAAATTAGCTACGTATGCAAAAACCACAGAGTTGTGAAATCGCTACCGGTGATGATTTGTTTGGAGTTTTCAAGCAAGTAGGCAGTCAGTGACTAGATGACTCATGTGCTCCATGCCGTGTATTGATTTACACATTGACCTTGCTGTTGTTTATGCGAAAGACTATAAATGCATGCATTATTGTGCTAAACCTCTGTTTCAACGACAAATAACAATTCTAAATTTATCGAAAATACAAATTATATTGGCATTTTAAAGGCTGATCCACATGTCTATCATATTAGATTGAAAATGATTGAAATAGCAAAAAACTCCCAAAATGATGAAACATCATTCATCACCACATTATTCTGGTATTATAATTTGCCTTATGGCCTAGTTTTAAATTCATAATTAAGACTTTGATGTGTATATATGTTCATGAATTTATACACATTATATCTAAGCGTACCTTGTTGTGACGTCATAACTGTTGTGTTGGAGATTGTGAAATATTGTGTTTTGTATCAATTTTTGTGGAATTACGTCAAGTTAAATAGTGAAAAATATATGAACTAAAAAAGGAAATAGCCCTGATCACATTGACATAGACATTTTTAAAAAGTGTACGGGAATTGAAAAGAAATAAGCAACAATTTGAAGCAGTCAGGACAACAGGATTTAATCTGTCATTATCGCCCACTTTATGTTTATACAAACAACGAGTAAATAATAACAGGAGTCAACACACAATGAGTGAATTATAAAAGGAGTTTTAACAAAACGATTATATTATACGGAAATCAACAAAAGAAAAACAAATCAAATAAGGAGAAAATTGTGAAAATAAAAAAAACTTTAAAAAAAATATTGTTGTATATATTTTAAATGGTTTGAATCTAGCTATAAAATATGTTTTGTGAAATTAAAATAAATGATAAAAAGGAAAGACGGGAATAGCTTATTTCGACTCACTCATCATTCGACTCGATGTTGGTGAGCGATAATAAAAATAAACAAAAGTTTATACTTCCGTATTTTTCGTGTATATAAATAAATCTAGCCATGAATGTGGTTTTAGCTGTGAAACAATATGTCAGCAAGATGATAGAGGAGAGTGGTCCTGGCATGAAAGTACTGCTTATGGACAAGGAAACGGTAAACCCAAAACTTTAGAAGATGTCATTTTTTTATGTTACAGCGGTAACGACCCGTAGAGCAGCCCATAAGCCACTTTGACATTTCAAATGCGCATGCGTCAACAAGCCTTTTATCGGACCAAAACAAACCAGTTTTTCACTCACACATCTGTGATAAAAGTGAAAAAAGAAATATGTTTTACTTGAGGGATGTTGTTGAAATCAAAACAAAACGAAAGAAAAAAGTGTTTTTAATATCATAAATAAATTTTGCTTATAAGACATTCATCACAAAATATTACAAGATTTGATTTTTGAAACTGTGTTCATGTCCAAAAACGTCAAAAACAATTTTTTAGTGGACCATTTTTGTAAAAATCATAAAATTCATCATAAAATCATTAAGATGCTCTGAAAAGATAAAATACTGTCAAATATATAATTATTTTATAATTTAACATCATTTGAAATTTATTATTTTATTTTGTTTATCATTTATTTATGAAAAAGAGGCGATTTTAAACATCACCGATTGGTCCGATTTTTCCAGGTTGAATTAATGTCAAAGTGGCTTATTTTCTTTTAAATGATTATACTTATGGGCCTGAGTCTTAGCTTAAAATGAAAATAAATAGTAGTCTAAAATGACAAAGCCTTCAGCATCGTCGGGCGTCTTATGATCTCGCTTTATTCTATAAAATCTGGTCTGGTTTGGTCAAGATATCATTTCCTGAAATTGTTAAGTCTTCTTCTTACCGTTCCAATAGCTATCTTCATGTTCATGCTTCTTCCGAATGATTAAAAAAATGATCTATATTTAAGATCTATTAGGCTATGGAATATGCTGCCTGAAAATCTACGTCTAGCTTCGTCAAGTACCGTATTCTCTCTAATAATCGCACACTCTCCAATAATCGCACACCCCTAGCGAAATTTACTAATTTTGTCTCTAATAACGCACATCCCCAACTTCCGGTAGCTTAAAACTCAGATAATTCACTAAAATGTCGGAAAATTGGGTATGTGACAATTTTTTGGTGAAAATGAAGATGAGGAATTAAAGAAGAAAGTAACCAACTGCGATTCTCCTGGGCATAATGATGACAAATTTAAGCTTTTTAAACATTTAATTAAGGGATCAATACTATTAATCATGCATTTAATTCCGTTTTTGTTTCTCTCTAATAATCGCACATGTGCGATTATTAGAGATACCTGAAAACGCAGATTTTGAAAAAGTAAGCGCACATGTGCGATTATTAGAGAGAATACGGTATTCAAGTCCCAGGTTGACAAATGGATGCCCCCTCTCCAATGGTATAAACCCAACGGGACGTGGGTCCTTGGCTAGTCTAAAAAAGTTCTGGAGTTATATATATATTATAGTCTATTAGTGTCTTTTATCATAGTATATTTTTTATAGGGTATCTGTCGGAAAAAAAGCGTATATGAATACAGTCCAGTTCGGCTATTGAGCCTTTTCGGACATAAACCATTGAAGAGTGTAGATTGAAGATTGAAGTTACGAGATAAAGGGCCGGTTCACCCCTTTTCGGTCACCCTGTTTATTTACATTAATTGCATATTTGCAATGTATTGAAAAATACGAGTTCATGATGTTTCTATATATTTTTGAGGCCTCAAACCTTAAGGTTAGAAGCGTGAGGAGTTTGTTTGTATTTCCGTCTACCATATGATATCCATAGGCTAGTTAATTTGGGATGGCTACATCCTTGTTTGTCAGTCGTAGACGATCGACCAGGTTGATTTAGAGCCAGGCCCACAGAATGTGCGAAAATATCTGTATTGACACCCATAATTCCATACCTATTCAGGGCTTTACCTTAACCGAAATTTGATGGTCGCGCTCGGGCGACTAACTCCTAAAAGTTAGTCGCCCGACCGAAAAGTTAGTCGCCCGACCAAAAAGTTAGTCGCCCGACTATTGCATATATTCATTACATAGGTGATGCTTTAATGGGATACTTTATCCAAATTAATACGTCCTCGACTGTCCAAATGACACCCGTATATATTTAATTATGATTGTTATCTATTAAAAGTCGAGCCTTAAAGGCGCAAGCGTAAATTGTTAAGCAATTTATCGCAAGGTCATTTATATGGTATGAAAGTTTGAATTATCGAACTATAGGAACCAATTAAAACTTAAACGATTGGTAAACATGGAGTAATGACTGTGTGTCATTAGATTTATACCATGAATCGTCACATATATTCATAGCAACTAAGATAATTGGAGGATGGTTGCTCAAAGTGAATATTGTATGTGATACCGATATGTTTATTCGTAGTAGGTTAAGGATGTAATGCCCAAAGCAACTATATGGAAATTGTAAATACTGGTTTATATGTTTAAATCAATAATCGAGCGCCGAGGGCGCGAGCGAAAATTTGAAGCCAATTATTCGGCCAAATTACGGATCCCACTTGCGAAAAAAAAATGGATGCGAGCAAAAAAGTAAGTCGCGCGTTGGGCGCTAACTCTGAAAAGTTAGTCGCCCGACTCAAAAGTTAGTTGCATACGCAACCGTGCGACCGCTAAGGTGAAGCTCTACCTATTCGATAAGAAATAACAAGGAATATAACATGAATACGCGGAAATATTGGTTTCAGTATAAGAAGGTGATTATTATAATCCTACGGGGGTATTTTTTCACCTTATTATGAACCAGAAGTTTGAAGACATGTCTTTCGTCACATAAATTTAAATTACATACTGCCTTTATTGTTTTTTATTTCATAAGAATAACGCATATTCGCCAGTTTTCGAATAGGGTGTATGATTGGTTTGAACAAATTAACAAGGTCAATTTAGTTAATTTTCAAGGTTTTGTTGAATCGTTGATTTATAATTTCCGAGCGAACCGAGCCACAATTCCAAAAAACCTAACCGAGCTCATTAGAAATTTCTAAACATATATTTTCGTATTTCGTATTTTCAGAGCCAAAACAATGACTGCTAAACCAATATCGTCGCTTAAAAATAAGATAATGCATTATCATTAATATTCTTAAGATTACATAAGCTCTTGTGCGTCCAGTTCATTAAGTAAACTTATTTTTAAAAAGGGTTTGTTTTGTCTCAAACACTTAACTATAGTTATGTTTTATTTTAGACAAGTATTGTCAGCATGGTATATGCACAGTCGGAGATTTTACAAAAAGAAGTGTACCTGTTCGAACGAATCGAAGGAACAAGCCGAGAGTCGATGAAACACTTAAAATGTATTTGTTTTATTCGGCCAACGCCTGAGAATGTAGAGCTCTTGGCAAAGGAACTTCGTCACCCTAGATATGGACTCTATTTCATATGTAAGTAGATTACAATGAATATGAAACTGTTTTACCACATTTATTGGTTTATAATATTCTGGGTTTAAGAGAAAATTAACTACAACAAATCTGTTTCGGTTGTGATTTATGCATTATTTTGCACTAAATCACTGAATTTTACCCACTGGAAAATTGCTTCGTTCCTCCAAAGACTGAAGAAAAAAACAAGCGGCCTAAGCCTTATCTTACGTTATTTATAAAACATTGAATACGTTTACTTTATTCGATGAAATTTAATTCGATTCATTTAGATTTTAGCAACGTCATCAGCAAACAAGACGTGAAGACACTTGCAGAGGCAGATGACCAAGAAGTCGTGAGGGAGGTTCAGGTATGAATTTGAATTCATATAACAAATTACGCTACCTTTCGTTTACTGTTAGTTTTACAACTTTGACGTATGCATGGTTTAGTTTTATATTAACAAATAAACTATTTTTGAGAAGCATTTGTTATGCTGATTGCGCTACCTATGGTAACATTTCACCTTGATGAAATTGATTTTATAGTAGCTATATACGCTCTCATATTGACTAAGGTTTACGTAAATAACATTAATTATTTGTCACAAAAATATAGGAGTTCTATGGAGACTACATAGCTGTCAGCCCGCACCTATTTTCTCTGAATGTGCCTACGTGTTGCCAGGTGGGTATTTAAAAATACTCCAATAACACACGCCGATTGAGACTGTTTTGATCACAACATGTTTGACTTGAAACTCAGCTCTGACTGTTTATATTACCTCTACAATCTAGAGTATGAAATTTAAATGTTTTTATATAAAACTTGCATTTCTCAAGGAATGTATTTATCTACGTTAAGATGAATAATTGATTTCTGAAATCGACTTGAACCATGAAAAAATATACAGACTACTATTCAATGTTTTATTACACATTTGAATATGATTTGAAAATACGCCCCTATATTAGTAAAGACATGCCTTGTCTGCATGTTTTTAGGGTCGCGGATGGGCTCAGGACAGTCTGCAGCGAACGATGCACGGTTTAACGGCTTTACTACTCTCACTGAAGAAATGTCCTATGATCCGCTTCCAAAATTCATCTGAGCTTGCTAGGAGACTAGCTGAAAGTGTCAGAGTAAGACATGCTGATTATGTTTTGGTTTCACATGTGTACGATAATCCGATTAATATAAAAGTATTTAATTTTTACAATTAAGAGAAACGAACAATATTTTTAAGCGATTATACGAAGCAAACAAGACAATGTGAAAATCAAGAAATTCTACCAGCTGGCAGTAATATAAAAGACCCGCGCATTTCTTGTTTAGTGATTGGTTTTACCGGTTGGAGAATACAATCACTCGACCGATAACACGTTGCGAGCCCTGATGTATGTTGGCGATACCTTTAAGAATTTAAGATTATGGACGGGATCCTTTTTCTTGTAGCAAGTGATATCTCGCGAGGCCGCCCTCTTCGACTTTCGCCAGACCGACGTAGCCCCCTTGCTGTTGATTCTGGACAGAAGAGACGATGCCGTGACGCCATTACTCAATCAGGTTTAGAACCGTTTTATCCTATAAAATTTGCATTGCAACAGAAGTACATTTTGTGCATTGAAGTCGAAATCACTTTCTGGTTTCAAGTCTTAAAACCGTTAATGTTTAACACAATATTTCTTTAGTGTGAGTGAAGTGTCTGACTCTGTGTGGTTGTAGAATCCGACCGGTAATTTACTTCAAGATGTTTAATGCATTGCTGCTTGTATAGTTATTGCGTTTAACTCTAGGCCTTTTAGTTAGTACGGTCAAGTACAAATCTACCTTTGTTTTGACAGTGGACATACCAAGCCATGGTACACGAGATTCTCGGTATCCATAACAACCGGGTCAGCCTCGCGAAAGTGCCTGGTGTCTCCAAGGAGCTGCAGGAAGTAGTTTTGTCGGCCGAACACGATGAGTTTTACGCTAATGTAAGATATACCTATGTTGCTTTGCATACAAAAATTGTTAACGGGAGAGGATGTTGTGTATAGAAGATAAACATAAAAAAAGATATATAAAGGATTTGTAAAAATGTCTGCATTTTGTATTCTACAGTATATATTAGGACTCCTTTATATTATCTCATGAGTCAAATAAGTGCTTAATAAAATTCTAGTCATTATTTAAACAAAAAAAAATAAACTGTTTTTGAAAGAATAACTGTAAACGATTTGAAAATCTGTTTGCAATCAATCACAATTAACTGGCCAAGATGTACATGTATGTTACAGAACATGTACCTAAATTTCGGAGAAATCGGCAGTAACATCAAAGAGCTTATGGAACATTTTCAAACCAAGTCGAAAGGCCAAGCCAAAGTAGAGTCAATAGCTGATATGAAGGTATTCATTTGATAGACAACGTGTTTATGTTTCAAATTAGTATTTGATCGGTCAATAAAAATAAACACATTCCATGGAACAGTATTGTAAAATAAACATGTTAAGTGTCATGTGATGTTCATGTTTTCTAACTCAATATTGTTTTAATCAAATGGTATCTGTGATGGACCGTATTTTACTTATTTAGATATTTTTTTAACAACGTTCTTTTGTTCGTAACAAAATAACTAATTTCACTCAAATGATTACTGGTTAACACGATACATCAATGAAACCTCTTAAATATTTAATAATTTTTCAGGCATTTATCGAGAATTACCCGCAGTTCAAAAAGATGCAAGGAGCGGTAGCAAAACATATAACGTTAGTCGGCGAGCTGTCTCGAGTGGTCGGCACGCACGGACTGATGGACGTGAGCGAGTGCGAGCAAGAATTGGTCTGTCAGGGAGACCACTCTCAGTCGTTACAGGTAGGGAGCATTAGTAGTTTATTTTTATTTGATGGTTAGGCAGATGTTTGTATATGATTTACGTTAAACTGATTAGCTTCCTCAACATTTGTTTGGTATTTTACAATAGTATGGTTTGATCGACATGATTTAGGAAGAATTTGTTGGATAATATATGTATATCCTTCTTCATAAAGTAGGAATATTATTCCTTAGGCTTAGCATAGTGTAAACGTTCGATATACTTTCTTAGATTTTCATGCTTACAAATGAAAAGTCTCGCTATCTGAACTTGTATATTATAATAACAACGATGTTTTATCATAATCACATCACATGCAATTTTTTTGGTTTTAATAATACAAGCCATTAAGAATAGTCAAGGACTTATTTGAACAAGTTTCATTATGTTTCACTTATATTTAACTACAAAGCATCCAAAAATTGGTAGAATTCTATGTTTCATATTTGTATTTATCTAGAAAATCCGTGGCTTATTGGCGAGCGATAAGACGCGCAACATCGACATGGTGCGCCTGGTGACGCTCTACTCGCTGCGCTACGAGAAGCACACCAACAACGACATCGTGGGACTCATCAATGCGCTCGAGAAACGCGGAGTCAGTGAAAAACTGAGAAAGGTTTGGAAGGCCATGATAGATATGAATGGGATAAATGTTTTAATAAGAGAGTTAAGAACATAGCAATAGGCATGTATGCACAATAATTCGCTTGACCCCATTCCAACAACGTCGCGTGTAGAGTTTTACATTTATCAAATGAAACACGCGTTTGCATGATACAATATATGAAACTGGTTTAAAGAGTACATATAGATTTATTTAAAAGCAGTACATCGATTTTAGAATGCTTATAAACATATGTTATTAAATTCAAGACGATTTGAACTTTTACTCGTATAAATAAAATCCTTTGATATATGTCCTATAGATGATCCCGGCGGCACTTGATTACGGCGGACAGCGCGTGAGAGGCAGCGACCTGTTTGACGCCGACACACCTATTGCCATGACCAAGAAATTCCTCAAGGGCCTTAAGGTCAGCGGCGATTTTAAGGCAGAAATATGAGAAGTCCAAACATTGTTTGCAATAATATGGAGTCATATTTGACAAAAAAACACATTTGTTTTGACAAACTGAAAAGGTTCACAAAGTTGATGGATAATGGAAAACATATTGTATGTGACATTCATTTAGGTATACTTCTAAACCATACACATATTGATTTCCATTCTTGAAATCTAGATAAGAATCAAATGTAATGTCTAGCCATGATCTAGCTTATGCCTTAACTTTGCTTCAGGGTGTGGAGAATATCTACACGCAGCACAAGCCTCTGCTTCAGAGCCTCCTCGACCAACTGATCAAGGGACGCTTGAAGGAGTCTGCATACCCCTATGTGGGCAACAGCCAGCTGCGAGATAGGTGAGCTTATGAACTAATAAAAAGAATGATATTTTAATAAGGCGAGTTGGTACTTATTTGTGTGTTGTAGAGGAGTATGTTGTTTTATAAATAAATGGATGGTTAACCCGAGATATAAATACTAAAATGTAAATAATTGTTTACACGAAAAAAAAATCTCATTTGGGACAGAGCAAATTAAACAAGTGTAAAGAATTATTTGTTTCTATTTTCGAAATATTGCGAGTCGGGTACAAACATGGCATTATTTTTCATCTATAAAAATTGCCAAATACTGCCTTTCTTTTGTCAATGTCGAACGCCATTACACTTCTCACTCCAAATTTCGGTTGCAGGCCTCAAGATGTGATCGTGTTCTTCATCGGTGGCGCGACGTACGAGGAATCCTTGATGGTTCACAATCTCAATAAAAGCACGCCGGGAGTCAGGGTGGTTCTCGGGGGCACAACTGTACATAATACACAATCGTAAGTTAACTCTTTATATGATCCACAAATGTTTAAATAATACATGAAAGAATTATTATTTGTTTATGATGATAAAATAACTAAATTATATCTTAGTTATAAAAGTTTGCTTAAGACCCTAATATCTCAATCACAGAAATGCATTAACCAATGCCTTCAAAATCACAATAAACTATTGCATATAGTCAAAATTTGATTAAGTTAAGATTTCATTTGTAAATTAATAAGGACAAATTTTGTTGCTGTACATATTGACAGAAAAATATTGAATTAATCAAGTTAAAACTGTGCAATTAAATTCAAAATATTTTTTCGTAGATTCCTGGATGAGATTAGTGGTGCCACGGAAGGTATTTATACACCAATGCGAAAAGGACCTGGTGGACGACTTGCGAAAATCAGTTAACCTTCTTTGACTACTTACTGATGAATACATTGACTGGCCTTCTTGGCATCACATGTACATAGCCTTATCATACCGTGTATCGGAAGGAGGTGGGGGGGGGGGGGGGGGGGGGGG
>LQRL01159010.1:0-10125 GCA_001703475.1 Hydroides elegans
AGTTGGGGGGGGGGGGGTTTAGGGGTGGCTAGAAAAACTTAATTCGAATTGAAATGTTCATGTAAATACTAGTCACATGAGATCAAAACAAAATATATTATTCCTATTTGTATATTCCTTTTATAATATATTGAACTGTAAAGGTTCGGTCAGCGGGACTTTGCGTCTGCGTCTGCGGAATTTAAATTGGTATAAAACATAGAAATTCCTGCGGAATTAATACCGCTGGGTTTACTATGTTTTATACCAATTTAAATTCCGCAGACGCAGACGCAACGTCCCGCTGACTGCAACTTTATAAATTGTTTTTGTTCGAAACATTCCGTAAAAAACTGCGAGGTATATTTTAGCGGTTAAGTATTTGGCATTAATATTTTCATTCTATTCAATGTGTGCTGCTTCTACCAACCATGTATTTTTTAAAAAATTTCAAATTTTAATATCAATTAATTTGCATTTATATTTTTGGTGCGAGTTATAGTTTTTCTTTAATATCCTGATCGGCAATTGAAAGAGGATAAACTTTGATGAGAATCGCATTCTATTTGCTATTTAATATCTTGAATTAACAACTTTAAAGAGTATAAAATTTGGATTAAATACATGTATATGAGAACCGCTCTGTACCACTTCATTTAAGAGTGACACTTTATATCGATATGAGCTCATGTATACCATTTCACAAACCGAATTTCAAGTCCTGTAAGAGTGCATTCGATTGATATACAAAAAGGGTATAGAAACGTTTTTTGTTCAAAATAAACTGTATTTTGGTAATTTTTCCGCACAAATTGTGAGAATTCGACCGAATATTGGGAAATAGCACAATAAATACCAGAAACACAGGTTTCTGGTATTAAAAATGTTTATGACCATTTTTAAGTATCTTATTTGCTCAAAACATTGATATTTGCGAAAAGGTCCAAGAAATACCAGAATAGTGATCCTGGTATTAAAAATGGATAAAGATATGGAGTAACAAATAAGGTATATTTTTCCAGCATATATACACAAACAGGTTTTGATATTTCTATTTGAGAATTGATAACAAAATACATTGTTTGAAAATGTAAATAAAACGTTGGTTGAAAATTTCGCTTCCATAGCCAAATTATTATATCGCATGAGCTTTTAGTTAGATAAGTGTTTTCGATATCTCTGGCTCTTGAAATCAATAAAGATTTTACGCTTTAAATATTCCGACATTAAATAGCGTTTGATATCTAAATTCGTTTTGGTCTTGTAAACGATCTGACACAACATATCATTTATCATCCTTTAAAAAGCAGAAAATAACAACGCCTTTTTGACGTTTGTTTCAGAATGAAGAGTTAATTAATTAGAATGGATGGTTTCCAAAGCACTAATGGTCGATGCAACAAGGATTCTCCAAATAATTCCAACCGATGTCGCGATTCCAACTCAATTCGAATTGAAATGTTGATTTAAAGTTAATTCGAATGAAAATTATGCAAAACATTATTCTTATTTGTTTGTATTTTCATTATAATAATACATTAAACTGTTCTAAATTGTTCTTGTTATAAACATTCCGTAAAATAAACTGCTAGGTTTTTTTCGACGTTTAAGTATTTGGCATTAATGTTTTCTTTCTATTTATACACGTTTAATTTTATATTTCCTATTTTAAATTCTTCAATTATATTTCTTGATTTATATTACAGAACAATTGAAAGAGTATGAAATTTGGGAGACATAAAAACCAACTATCAATAAAAGTTCTCCCGTATCTTTACTACAAATACAGATTATACTGGAATTTTAAAGGCTGATCAGCTTGTATATAATGTTAGATTTAAAATGCTCTTAAAATGCTGGAATATCATTCAGCAATACATTAATCTGGTATTGATAGTGTCGTTAGTTGATATGAAGCACGTAAATAATAGTAGATATTTATAGCTAGGATTGTACTGTACACTTGGTTTCTTACCTTTTGTTATACATACAAAACGTACTGATGAGTGATTATAGATCATCATTCACAATCTTCGAGAAAACCTCTCAAAATCCCATTATGTTTTATCCACAGTAGCAACTCTATGAATATAGTGAAAAATATTTACAAAATATACAAAACTTTGTGGAAATAAAGTCGGGGTTTTTCATTTGACAACAAATGAATCATTTGAATAATAGTTACAACACCATCATGAATCACATAGCTAGATTGTCATGAAATCTTTTATTATTGATAACAAAGCTAAAATATAAAGATATATCGATGTTAGTTCATATGAAACTCGTACATAATCACAAATATGCATAGCAAGGATAGTACTGTACACTTAGTTTCTTACCTTTTGTTTTACACACAAATGTACTGATGAGTGATTATAGATTATCATTCACAATCTTCGAGAAAACATCTCAAAATCCAATTATGTTTTATCTAAAATAGCAACTCTGTGAATATCGTGAAGAATATTAAAAATCGAAGACCGATGTGTCAGTGTAACAATTTAAACCCATCTCTATGTACCTGACTATCTAATTTCTTTATGTGTTTCATCCTTATATATTAGCTAACATACTGACAACATCATTTTGAGCAACAAAATATTTATATATAGGAAATGTTCCCATACGTTGTATTTACATGTATTCACACGTTGTCCAATTCCTATATATATCCGCTTTAAACACATTAAAGCTATTAAGGAGATTGAAATTGTCAATAGTTTTGTAGGGATATTTCACCCCGAACGATTCCAATACTTCGCATAACATTCTGGTAGAATCATCATTTAGGCCTTCGAAGGGCACCGAAATACCATTTTGGCAAACCGGATCAACTAAATAGTTATCTATGCGACTGTTATTGCGGTCAAAAGGCAAATCGCGGAACAAATCAAGAATCATCATCGCAAGGACACCATCACTCAACTCAGTAGCCACTGTGTTTCGACACCACATTTGAATATGCAGAAATATACGCTTGATTACATAGCTCCTTGTTACTGGTATATAACCGAAAAGCTTCCCGTCCGGGTCCTCGTTGTAAAATAAATTTCCTGTTCGGAAAATGTTCTGCATAATAAACTTGGCTATTCGATATCCACGCTTGACACCTTCCGGTAATACCTTTATAAACTCATTTTCTATAATTCCGGTATCACATTCGTCACCTGAGATAAGTCTATAAACGTATCCGTTCCTTATATAGTCTTCCAAGCCTAATGGTAATACCGACGCAGCATGTTCTTTTAGTTTATCGCTATGAACGTCATCTGTGTTCAATTTATAAACTGGAACGAGATCAGCAGTTAACCCTACTGTCTGACCACTGCCTAGTTTGTATTTCATGACAAAACATAGCCCATTGATCTTTTCTATTTCCTTTATTTCTACAACCTCCCACTGTTCTAGACCATCAAGAAGCTTGTCCAGTTTGTGTGCTTTTCGAATATTCTAAAGACAGCTTTGAGGAAAGGGCTATATTCTATATAGCAAAGCACATAATCCATCTTACCAGATGTTCTATCATTGTTTGGGAATCGGAGACAAATGTCGGCTGGCTCATCAAAGTGATCTTGTGTTTTTAACAAGGTTCTGTTAATCAATGGTGAAACAGTTCCACGCACAACAAAACGTATTTGAGTATATGATAGCTCTTGGTCAAATGTATAATCCTTTTCCTCATCTCCGATCTCAGTCTCTTTCGGAATGAATGAATTTGTATTTTCCAGCTTAAGTAGATAATCAGATTCGTTGGGTAGCCCCACTTTCACTCCCGATTCTATGCTACCCGTTCTAAGAAGAGTTGCATTTTTAAACCTTTGGTCGTTCCTAAGAATATCACAAAATCGTTCAATTATAGTGTTTGTATCCCGGTAAATGGTTTTATATCTTGGATCAGAAGCATCTACATGTACTTTTTATCCAGTTCTTTTGCAAATGAGTTAACCTTTGCTATACAGTCATTTGGTTTTGCATGACATTTTCGTAAGTTATTACTGACATTATACTGATATACATCTTGATCTTTTTGCTTCAAAATTCCTTTGATGACAATGTCCTGGTTTTCGCTTTGATTGTGTCTAACTTTTGTTAGATTTGTTTTAGGTTTTGCCCCTGTTGATTCTGATTTGATGCCATCTCGTGTTTTATCCAAAGCGATGTCTTTGTGTTTTTATATCCTTACTTATAATTTGTGTTGCGTAAATCAATCAACATACAAGAATGTGAATAAGCAACGCTCAAAAAGTTTGTTATCGTAGATATGCTATTTACGAGATATCAAGCCTTATGTGTGAGTGTAAGTGGTGTTGACATTTTCGAATCAAGAGAAGATATATCATATCATTTCAATGAACTTATCTTGACAATCTATGCATCAATAGTAATGTGTCCGTAAAAAATATACGAGTATTCATATGTAAGATGCAATCTCAATCATAAGATGATTTCATGTTAGGCATAGTTTAATGTTGCTTTTTTTATAATACATATATCCCTAGTTGTGCATATTAACCTTATCTTACCGGAAGGAGTGCCGATTGACGTTGCCGGTCACGATACCCCATCGTTTCCGTTTTGGGCAGTACGCTTGGCCTTCTCGAAGGTGAGGCCCGCCAATTGGGTGATGTTTTCACTCCATTGCAGTCCTAGTCTCCCTCTTCTGCGCTTGCTGTCGACCATACCCTCCAGAAGATCTCTTACCAGGGATTTATGTCTCATGAAATGCGCAAAACTACATAGCTCAACTACACGTTGATTGATTTCGTTTTCCTTTGGCATACATTGAAGGTGTGTCTGGTCACCTACGATTTCCAATATAAGAGTTTACATTGCTCAACAAAAAAAAATAATTTTGGCGATTAAAAACTAATTTTATGCCTTATTGTTGGTATAACGATGTCTCAGCTTTAATTCAATTGATTCCAATAATCGTTTTATCTAATTGCAATCTAATCAAATGTTGTACTGTTGTTTTGATAGGGGAAACCGCCGACACTTTATTTGAACTTCTATTTTAACTCTTTACCCTCTTAATGTGGAATACTTTAAATGAAACCTATCCAGATCGAATTCATTTTAATGTAAAATATTTCAATAACATGATACTAGCTTGATAAATTTTGGAGCTGAATAAGTGATAATTGCCATGATTTGAGATTGAGTTTTTGCTAATTTCTATTCTATATGCTTCTATATAACAGGTCAGTAAGGTTACCTATGATTTACATTCGTTTTATTTGGTTGCACTTATGTAGTGGTTAGACATGCAGACATGGTTAATTTAAACACGTCTCCTTATTTATAAGAAGGTCTGTTCATAATGTTATTTAGTTTTTTGTTGTACTTTTATTTAACTTTTTAGTTGATTATAGGATAACTCACACTTTCAAACATGACCAAGGCTTTGTTGTTCACGAGATGTCCTTACATTCAATGCATTAATTTCAACATTGGGGTTACACCAAACAATCCCATTGAAACAGTGTGATATAAGAATGGATTATCTAGGCCAGTTAATTAAATGTTCTATTTCTATCGAGAGAACTATTGAGCCATGGGACTTATGTCAATAAGATAGTGGATTAAGTATGAAATGATTTTTTGCAATGAAATATAAATAGAATTAAATGATGAGTCAGCGTCAATGTGTAGGTTGATAATATGAATGTTACTATTAAAACGATTGTTTTTATTCATTGAAATTATAAAAAGAGTCTTTAGTATGTATACCTTATATCTATATACATATTTATATATAATATTCATATCTAAAATTATGCATCACGATTGACATTGAAATATACACATCTATAATAAACAGCCTGCGATTGCAAAACTGTCAATTTCATATGCACAATGAGTGCACAACTTATAATAATTTAGCAAATACGATCACTCATTGCATATACATGTAGAAAAGGAAAATTGCGGTGCAAATAAAAAATCATCATATCACACCATCAGTCAGTTCGCTGTGTTATTACATAGCACCAACTTATATACGATTCTTAGAAGATTAGAAGTTGCAATGCCAAAGTAAAGCATAGACAGTCGTCTGGACGATTGATTTATATATTTGCAACTGATGAACAATACAAAAGGCAGAGTAATTTACAATTTGAGAAAAATATAAAACTATTAAAGTGTCATATTTTATCAATTGTTAATGAGTTGATATTCGACCACAGATTGTAAACTTAATTAGCTTGCGATTCGTGAAACAATAGAGTTAATATTCGAAATCACAATATTGACCAATCCAGTTAAAAGGATTAAAAACTAATGAGCATTTCAGTTTCTAATGAATAATAAGATAATTTCCAAATTTGACTATCGCGACCTGTTTAAATCAAATTTTAATATAGATATCATTATATCACGTGATTAAAAATTACACTATTAGATTCAGAATTTTAACGATGTTTATGTGATATCGTTATTGCTATTTAGATATTTTTTATCTTGTTGATTTTGGAAATTTACATGTTTTTGGATAGGCAGTTTTCAAGAACGGTTTTAAGCATTGTAGGAGGAATATGGTATTTTTATAGAAGGTCCGAAATGGTAAACAATGGGCTGTCCTACATAATCGCTTAAGCGGGTCGTGTCAAAGACAAACAAAACTATGTTGTTTGACAACTGGGGTTGACATTTCAAGATAATTCAATTTAGGTCTTGATTATTTTACGGGGTTATAGGATCCCTATTTTTATGTAAATAAGGTGGACCACATGTTCATTAAATATCAAATACAGATATTGTGACATTGGCTAACATTTTAAGCTTAATGCTTGACATTTTCTAAATTAAGGATCATCGCGAATGATTGGATATCCTCAGTGCTGTTCGATTTACATGCCAAACATATCTGCAAAATAAAGGGCGGGAACAGTTTTATTGCTTAGATAAAGATAAGAAACATCTCATAATAAATTTGGTAAAATTGCTTGAGATAGATCAGGATGTCATCGTAAAAATTCAATTCATATTTATGCGGAAAATGTATGGCTTAAATCCTCATGTATAGTTTGGTCGTTCGGCACCCAGGTCGGAGCCCATATGCTAGTATATTAATACGGTTATCAAATAGACCCTCATGTGGTCTGGAAAATACAGTACGTTTCTGAAGCTCTTTTATTTCCATTGTAACACTCTGGCGCTTTGATAACCTTAACAATCACATACGAAACGTCGCGAGCCGTATCCCTTATATGCCGGCTCACAACCGAATAGCGGCTTATCAGGCTTATATTTATTTACTAATGCAGCAGAAAAAACATTGTATAAGATAAATGTGACTTTTGGTTCGAAATCTACACTTAAAACACTCTGTTCCTGTATAGAATTATTTCATATGATGCCAGTATCAGATAGAATGATATAGCACTGGTGAAAAGTATATACATGTCTCATGTACTCTTATCCTTATTGATTTTAAGTATATTTGGAATATTGCTAAAATAAGTATATTCCCTCTCATGTGGATGAGTGCATGTTTACCTTTGTCTGAATTGAATTTATCATACTAAAGTTTTCGACTGTTTCATAAGGTTCTTTTACACCGAATGAATCCAAAATCTCGCGTAAAATATCGACTGATTTGATGTTAAAATGGGGATGTCCTGACAATGAAATATGTCGGTCTGCTTGAACCCTGCTCGATATAACGGGATCAATTAAATCCTTTTTATGTCCAAGCAGATCTCTATATAAATCAAGAATCATTAAAGCGAGTACACCATCCCTTAATTCGGTGAACACTTTAGTGTGACGACACTGCATTATTATATGAAGAAAGATACGCCGCACTGTGTAACTTCTGCACAACGGCTTTAAACCGTAGATAGTTATGTCTTGCTTTTCATTGTAAACTGAATAATTTGAAGGAAACACATTTTGCATTATGAACTTAGCTATTCGAAAGCCACGCTTTGCATTCTCTGGTAATTGTTTAATCAATTCATTCTCAATAATTCCAGTATCGATTTCGTAACGATGAATAAGCCTATACACGTCTCCGCTGTCAATATAGTCATCCAAACTATATGGTAACACGACCTTTGCATGCTCATTTAGCTCTCCCCATCTAACATCACGTGAAGTAATTGGATAAGCAGGTACAAGGTCAGCGGTTACCCCAAATGTGTCTCCCTGTTTGCCTTCCGGTTTGAATTTCATAACAAAACACAACCCGTTAACCTTTTTAAGTTCTTTGATTTCTACAATTTCCCAGTGCTCTAGTCCCTCAAGAATTTTTTCCAGCTCGTCTTTGTGTGAGCGTAAGGTTTCATAAACAATTCTGAAAAAGGCACTTTCCTCTTGGTATGATATGTAAGGAGTACCATCAGACAATTCTCCGAACCAATATCCGATGTCGCAAGCCCCCTCTTCTTGATCGGCTATAAAAGGCTCACGATTGATATTGTCAGACGTTGTTTCCTGAATTCGATGTATAAGCGACATCATTCTTGGGCGTGATAAACTAAACTTAGTTTTCAAAAGTGTTCTTTGAAATATCGTTGCGTTAGATGGATATTTAATATCACTCAACATCGCGCTAAATTCTGTCCTTGCATCTTCTTTGATGTCTTCACAAGGTGTTACTGTTATATCTTTATTATTGAATGCATCTAATTCTTCAATTTCAAGTAGATGATCAGATTCATGGGGAAGCCCAACTTTCACTCCCGATTCTATGCTACCCGTTCGACGTACCTTTGCGTTTTTGAACCTTTGATCATTTCTGAGAATATCGCAAAATCGCTCAAAAATAGTTTTTGTATCCTCATATATGGTTTTATATCTTGGATCAGATGCATCGACATGTACTTTTGTATCCAGTTCTCTGGTGAATGAGTTAACCTTTTCTATCCAGTTGTTTGGTTTTGCATGACATTTTCGTAAATATTCACTAACATTATACTGATAATCATCTTTTTTTGATTTTTGCTCTAAAATTCCTTTGATAATAACGTCTTCGTTTTCACTTTGATTGTTTCTCGTTTTGGTTTGATTTGTTTTAGGTCTTGTCCCACCTGATTCTGACACATTTAATGCCATCTCGTGTTTTATCCAAAGCAATGGTTTTGCTTTATTATATCCTTACTTACAAATTATATTGTGTAAATTAATCATAATATTAGAATGTGAATAAGCAACGCTCAACAAGTTTGTTATTGTAGATACGCTATTTATGAGATATCAAGCCTTATGTGTGAGTGTAAGTGGTGTTGACATTTCGGAATCGAGATAAGAAATGACACATCATTCAATGAAATGATCTTGCAGATATATGTTTCTTAAATATTGTGTCCGTATAAACCAGTATCCATGTAAAAGGTAGAAGTCTACATATTATTCATTGTGATGTGATACTATTTCAATTATAAAATGATTTCATATATTACAGTTTTGGTTCATTTCTTCGCATAACACATATTTCTATATTCGTGAATAGTGAGTATCTCCCAGTCAACATGTTAGCTAACGCCATACTAGACGCTAGCTAGTCCTACACTAAAATCTTCTGTGCAGAAATTTTTAGCTAGGACTAGCTAGCACAGCACTAATGTAAGCTAGTACTAGTGTACTACTAGCTAGTCACTAGACAGAACTTATCGTGAAGAATTAGTTAATATTTTATTAGTATACACTAACTAGTCCTTTACTAACGTAAACTAACGTAAACTTGAATTAGTAAACAGCTAGCTAGCTACTAGTTAAGCTTATTTTTTTCCGATAACTTTCTAACTTTTAATGTGCAAATTCTAGAAAAACATTTTTTTTTTCATTTTTTTTCTTTCACTTGTAGTTTTCCTTTTACATTTGTTTATAATATTTTCAATGTCAAGGCTGTTTTATTCGCTCGATTAAATGGTTTGGTTAATGTGTTTCGATTGTTTTAATATCAATTATGTGTGTAGCAAGTATACTTTACAATCTTAGCATTCCAAATAAGCCGTGATTTATTTACAATATATTTTTAACACCATAAATAACGATTCAAATATTTTTCTTAAAATTTATTTATGAAATCGCAGTCTATAGTAAATATTGATTGTTAATTTGTTATCGCAGTAATTTGACACTAGCTATACACGTACAGGACCTGCCCATATCCTAGGTTAAATACAGTTCCTCGAG
>LQRL01159026.1:9775-21635 GCA_001703475.1 Hydroides elegans
AAATGATATGTGTTATAGGGGAGAATATTTCAAGCTATAATTGGCGAACGAACAGAAAACCTGTTAAATAAACGGAAATACATTGTCAATGCTTAACTCAAATGTTGTCTGAATGCTAGAAATAGGTTATATTTAATTCAGGCAAAGTATTTCATAAGAAGTCCAATATCACAATCATATGTTATTTTAGCGTTATTTGTCGCGCTACCACATCAGTACGAAAACATGCTTCGATAATTTCGCAACAAAATTGACGCTTCAACAATTTCGCGACAAAATTGACGCTTCGACAATGCGCGATTAAATTGACGCTTCGATAATTTCGCAACAAAATTGACGCTTCGACAAGTTCGCAATAAAATTGACGCTTAGACAATTTTGCGACAAAATTAACGCTTCGACAATTTCGCGTCAAAACTGACGCTTTAAAAAATTCGCGACAAAATGGACGATTCGGCAATTTCGCAATAAAATATACGCTGCGAACCTTTTGCGATAAAAAGGCGCTTCAAAGCTTTCTTGACAAAACTAAGGCTTCGACGATTTCACAATAAAATTCACCCTTCGAAAATGTCGCGATAACGCTTCCAAACTTTCTCGACGTTTTGCAAATTAAGCATATTATCATAGAAAACTAACCTCGTGTGACGTCTATGGGCAATTTCGTGTTCCACATATCGACAAAATGACGCTTCAAAACTTTCTCGACAAAATTTACGTTTTGAAATTGAACCGTACTATTATTCATAGAAAACCAACCGTGTTTGAAGTTAATGGGCAATTTCTTGTTCAACATATCGACAAAATGACGCTTCAAAACTTTCTCGACAATTTTACGTTTTGAAATTGAACCGTACTATTATTCATAGAAAACTAACCTTATGTAAAGTTAATTGGCAATTTCTTGTTCCACATGTCGACAAAAATGAGGCTTCAAAACTTTCTCGACAAAATTTACGTTTTGAAATTGAACCGTACTATTATTCATAGAAAACTAACCTTGCGTGAAGTTGATTGGTAATTTCTTGTTCCACATATCGACACCCCAATAGCGATGTTCGTCATGCATATCATTGGCGGCAAAGGCGGAGATCATCTGAGCCCCAAGGCAGGAGCCCCATATGGGATAGACATCGCCCCTATCATTGGCCTATGTAAATATAATGTCAATACAAAATGTGGATAATTTCATTAGAAAAATATGGAGTGATATCACGTTAAGTGGAGATCAGGGCCCATATGCATAAAAAATCTTACATGTCTGAGTGCACGTGTAAGATTTTTCATGCATATGGGCCCAGGTAAGCCCCAAGACAGGAGCCCCAGATGGGATAGACATCGCCCCTATCATTGGCCTAATGTAAATAAAATATTACAATAAAATATATAATCATAAAGGAGCGGATCCCAAACTTTCTGAATCGGGGAAACGCGTAAATCATTGAGGGCAAAAGTTGAAAATTATCTGAGCGCCCAAGCAGGAACCCCAAAGGGGATAGACGTCGCCCCTATCATTGGCCTATTGTATAAACGAAACATTACGATTAAATATAGAATCATAAAGGAGCGGATCCCGAACTTTCTGAACCGGGGACACTAGTAAAGCATTGAGGGCAAAAGCGGAGGTCATCTGAGTGCCTAGGCAGGAGCCCCAAATGGGATAAACATCGCCCCTATCGTTAGCAAATCTATTTGTTGTTATAATGTAACTAAGGAGCGTAGCTAAATTATTTCATTACCCGGTGGCTTTGTTCTTACAGTGCCAATATATCTCATATTACCCTATTCAAGCGGTTAATAAATGAGGCAGAATAGTTTCCTCAGGAACAATAGATGACTAATTGAGCACTTTTTGACACCACTGTCACTACTTGTGAAATGGATTAAAGTGCTTAAGACCTGGACATATGTGAAGCGTTTTCGAGGTTTTCATGCTTTCAAAGATTTCCTTACGATCCAGTCACATTGGAAGATTTTTCGAGCTTTTAGTTCTACAAACAAACCATGTTTTCAAGTGTATCCCTTATGGGACATTCAAAACGCACATAAGCGCTCGTGGCGTTTTAAAAAAGCTAGTCACGTTTTAATTTCCCGAAAGCTGTATATTGGAAAACATTACGCTCAAGAAGCTACCAATATGCTCAGGTCCAGGGAAACACAAGAAGCATTTATGCTCATTGTGTGTTTGATAAAGCATGATGTATTTTAGTGGTTCCCGAAATGAATCCTTCGAAAAGACACGATTTCGGAAAAGCAGTCGGAAAATGTCCGATAAAGCATTACGTGCGGCGAGACCAATCTATGATCAAGATATGCGTATATCAACGTATGCTTGTCCAATCTTATTTCGATGTTTTCTATATATTCTATCCTCTATTTTCGTTGTTATTAGAACTTTTTTCAAAGTATTTTATTAACATTCAAATAGCATAAAAACAAATAATCATATGCGTATTACAGAGCTTTACTTATTTTCGAGAGATGTGTTCAATGTCAAATTTAATGGTAAAATGACTGTAATCTGGTCTGTTGATCTATTTAAGCATGATAGACATATCATTCAATATCAAAACAATCGACATATTGATTGCAATTACGAATCGTCGCTAATTAGGAGCCTTCACTTTCTAAAGAAACCTGGTAATAAGTAGGTTATTTGAGATTACTCGGGATGTCTTCGTTTTAATCCCCTCTCGACTACGTCTCGAGGGCAATAAAAACTCATACATCCCTCTTAATCTCAAATAACCTATACTGAGATCATCTGAGTGCCCAGGCAGGAGCCCCAAATGGGATAAACATCGCCCCTATCGTTAGTCTCTTGTACCAATTAAACTATAAATCACATGAAATTTAAAAATCTATTTGTTGTTATAATGCAACTAATAAAAAATTCAACTAAGGAGCGTAGCTAAATTAATTGAGATTATCTGAGGGCCCAGGCAGGAGCCCCAAATTGGATAGACGTCGCCCCTATCATTGGCTTAATGTAATTAAAATGTCAATACAAAATGTGTATAACTTCATTAGAAAAATGTGGAGTGATATCACGTTAAGTGGAGATCAGATGAGCCCAAAGACAGGAGCACCAAATGGGATAGACGTCGCCCCTATCGTTGGCCTGAAAACAAAATGTTACAATTAAATGGATATAATCATAAATGAGCAGGTCCCGAACATTTCTGAACCGGGGGCACCAGTTAATCATTGAGGACAACTCATCTAATCCCCATGACAGGAGCCCCAAATAGGCTAGACATCACCTTTGTCGTTAGCCTATGGTAAAAGAAAACATTAGAATTAATAAACTTATATATTCGTCTGTGGAGTACTATTAAGCGGAGATCATCTGAGCCCCAAGACAGGAGCCCCAAATGGGATAGACGTCGCCCCTATCATTGGCCTGAAAAATGAAAGGAACATAGCAATCGAATATAAGACACATTGTTTGAATGAGATTTGAATATATAAACATGTATAAACATTATTACATTGTTTTAAAACGGCAGGTTTCCTTTGTTGAAATGGCAAACCAATACGGTTGTGTGGTCCATCGGTGCGAATTGCCCCTAAGTTGGCTATCCAGGATAGAGCGATTTTTTTTTCAGATTAACTTTTCATTTAAAGAAATTGAAGAAGTTAAAGCAGGACAAGAATCGTGGCCGTGTCTCTTTGTTCTCTGGTCACGCACTAAGCATGTACATAATACAGTAAATTCAATAAATCCATACCTTTACAGCCAAATCGAAGAATATTCTTGCGATTCTGGAATATGTCGAATTAATGACATTGACTCCTCCGCCTGGGAAGATTACTCTGAATTCACAAAAAAAAAACATAAAAGCCGCGTTTACACAAAAAAACAGTAAATAATGCCTAAGGCTGTGGTTACATTAATAACAAATGGAGATTTCGGAGACGGAGATTTTCACTGTTTTTCTTTGCAAATGAAATCTCAAGAAACAACAGAATAATAGTTCCTTGCTATTTCCCAAACAAAGAAAAACTGAACGTCTCCACCTCCAAAATCTTCACTTGTGTTTTATATACCTCAGCCTAAAGGTTCGCTTTTTGTATTAACAGAAGGGATCAAATTGGTATGTTTTTATATAAATATGGCTATTGAGCTTCTGATTTTCGAGCTTCTATATTTGGTCTTTTTAGTTGCGTAAGTGCGGCCTTAGAGAAAATAAATATATAAAACTCTTATGTGACATATGTTTAGGGGCATGGTTATTTTTCCTTTTTAACACGCAGTTTTGGTGCCTTTCAATAAAGCACATATCAAAAGCGCAACCATAGGCATCAGAGATGCAAAGCCCTCAGCCACGATAGCGATTCTCTATTGAGGAAAAAAAAACGCTTGTGAAGGGGCTTATAAGTGAATTTTCTAAGTGATTTTTCTGAGTTGGGCCATTAACCCTGGTCGGATATGGCTCATTGACAATCCCGACCTTTATAAGCACCCATACTAAATATATCTCAAATATAATTGCGATTGGTGAAGAATTGCAGCATTGGGTGTGTTTACAAGCCCCCTTAATTGATATCATTGATGGGGCTTATAGGGAATTTTTCAAAGTCCAGTTGAGCCATTTACCCTGGTCGGATATGGCTCATTTATAATCCCAACCTTTATTACACCCATACTGACTGTATGCCAAATATTATTTGCGATTGGTGAAGAATTGTAGTCTGGAGTGTGTTTACAAGCTCCCTTAATTGATATTATTGAAGGGGCTTATTGGGGATTTTTCTAAGTCCAGTTGGGCCATTTTCTCTAGTCGGATATGGCTCATATCATCACCTATACTAACTGTATGCTAAATATAATTGCGATTGGTGAAGAATTGTAGCCTTGAGTGTGTTCACAAACTCCATATATGAAGGGGGCTATAGGGGATTTTTCTAAGTCCAGTTTGGCCATTTGCCCTGGTCAGATATGGCTAATTTATAATCCCATCCTTTATTAGTGCCCATACTAACTGTATGCTAAATATGATTGCGATTGGTGAAGAATTGTAGCATTGAGTGTGTTCACAAGGTAATTGTTTACCGACGAACAGACAGACGGACAGACGGACACGAGGATAGCAATAGCCTTCAGCCATAGTGTTGGCTGAGGGCTAGAAAACGCTCGTTGCGTTTTACAAAAGTTAGGGCCTGTTCACATGGGGAGCGACACGCGACATAATACTTATATGTTCTTTATAAAACTAGCGACAGAGTATCGCCTGTTTTATAAAGAACAAATAAGTATATTGTCGCGTGTCGCTTCCCGTGTGAACAAGCCCTTGGCCAATATAGTCTCCCAGAAAGAATACATATAAACAAAACAAGCTGCGTTTTTAAACACAACTGTACCTTTCCCTTAAACAGAAGGAAATTGACGTAAATATTATAATAACATCTACATGTTAATTTTTCTGCAAGCATCCATCAGCAAATAGATACTAAATATCAAACAATATGTATATGGTATTATCATGTAATTGTTAATCAAAACAACCTTCACTTACCCGTTTGTTGAGTTAAAAATGTATTCATAGTATTCATCTGTTTGATCGATCCTGAAAAAATAAAATGAAATATGATAGATGAATTATATATAGAGTATATCAATAATAAATGGTAAAATTGTAAACGCACTCAAGTTCACAATCGAATAAATATTTGAAATCTAAACATTTATCTCCTTTAAAACTTTCAAGCTTCAAACACAAGTCTTTATTGTATTTTTTTATATAATAACCATATTCTTAAGAATATTCTTAAATCTGTCGTGGCCATAAATAAATAAAATAAAATCTGCAATATTTCCCGGTAAACAAAGGTTTTATTATAATAACTTACCTGAGATGTATCGATATTGCCCCAGTTGCCTCAACGAAACGACAAAATATCTCACTTCTATAGGGAAATAAATATCGTCTATTGCCCCACCCAAAAGAGGGAATCATAAAATATTTCCTTATTGGCATCCCTGGTTCCCCTATTGCCTCACCGAAACAAGAATATATCCAAAGGGAAATACATCTCGTATATTGCCCCCCCTAAAAGAGGGAATTATCATATTATATTTACCTGACTGGCATCGATTGTGCCCCCGCTGCCTCGGCAAAACGACAAAATGTCCAATTTGCATAAGGAAATACAACTCGTCTATTGCCCCCTTAAAGAGGGAATTATCATATTATATTTACCTGACTGGCATCGATTGTGCCCCCGCTGCCTCGGCAAAACGACAAAATGTCCAATTTGTATAAGGAAATACAACTCGTCTATTGCCCCCTTAAAGAGGAAATTATCATATTATATTACCTGACTGGCATCGATTGTGCCCCGGCTGCCTCGGCAAAACGACAAAATGTCCAATTTGTATAAGGAAATACAATTCGTCTATTGCCCCCTTAAAGAGGAAATTATCATATTATATTTACCTGACTGGCATCGATTGTGCCCCCGCTGCCTCGGCGAAACGACAAAATGTCCAATTTGTATAAGGAAATAAAACTCGTCTATTGTCCCCTTAAAGAGGGAATTATCATATTATATTACCTGACTGGCATCGATTGTGCCCCCGCTGCCTCGGCGAAACGCGTGTAGGAATCGCGAACCCATGCGTCGCCGAGGTGACGCATACTGGTCGCCATTTCCTGCCCGATTACCGCTGAAAATAAAAAAATAGTCCATTAATTTGGATAATTTTGTGACAAAAAACTGTGAAAAGAAATAGTCCGGTAAGTGCAGTAATTAAGACCCGATCGCAGCTGTTTTTGGAAGAAAGCAAATCCGTTAAGGATGAGTTCCAGCTTATTAGCTTCGAATCCTGCTTCAAACTTCACAACTCAAACTAGAACGCGTGTATATCACACATTTTTCAATGTAGTTTTCGTCACTCAAATGGTATTTTATTACTGATAATCCCAAACTCTTTTGAAGGTATAATTCAATGTATAATATTGCGTTAATCAGCTAGTAGAAATTCTGATGAAATCTGCAACATTGAGATAAAATATAGTTATACTACATATAATATATTATATGTGTTATACATGTATAGTTAAACTACTAAATGAGTGACTAACCTATGACAGGTCGCAGGTTCGGATATTTAATCGGTTCGTCGGAGGCTCGACAAAATGCCAGTAGGAGCAGAAACACTGCAGCGCCGCCTTTTAACATCTTGAAGTTCCTGTGAAAAAAATGTGTTTTTAAATGTTTGCGAATTTCTATGAATTTATTGAAATTGTTCGCGAATGTTCTAGGTAGATTTCAGATGTTTATGGTGAATTCCGTTAATTTTTTGCAAATTCATGTATTTGCAAATTTCTGTGAACACTATTGAAAATGTTCTTGAGAATTCTTGTGAAAATATTGTTAAGGTTCGCGTATACTTGTGAACATAATTCTCAGCGAAATAATCTCCATGAAAACTATTACAAATGTTTGCCCTTTTTACCCAATTCATAAACAATAAATAGATATCTTATTATTTTCTACCCGTACATTTAGGCCCTGCTTACATACAATGAGCGATTTCTGTCGCCACTTGCGATTTTCACTGTTTTCTTTGTAGGACTTTGAAATTATCTTAAGAAAAAATCCCGTCGCTCCTAGAGATTTTAACAATTTGTGATTACATAGAAGTGATTTCCATAACCAATGTAAATAAATGTTACATTTTCTTTGAGAAAATTATCGCTTGTTTGACACGTCGCTGGGCGTGATTATTGTCGATGTCGCAAGTAGCGATTTTCGTCGCTAGGAGCGACGGGTGCCAAACAATGCAATGAACAATGAATGGGAAAATATAGAAATCTCAAGGATTTTAGTGAATGTAATCACTGAAATCGCGGCTAGCGATTTTATGTAACCAGGGCCTAAATCACCATAATCAGTCGGAAATCGCATAATCGCTGTTTACAAGGGAGCCTATGTGCAAATGAGACGCTATGTACAAATGAGACAAATCTAAAGCTAAATATCTCTCATATTAGTGGTTATATTGCAATAGTTTTCGGCTTTAAATGAAATATATGTTCATATTAATACATAATAGAAACATGAACAGCGTATCTCAAATAATTTGATACAAAATCTGGGTTTGTAAATTTGTCTCATTTGTACATAGGTAAAAACACACATAGGCTCCCTTGTAAAACAAATTTTCGTAATATCAGTTTTGAACACTTTGGGATGAATCTAAGTGAGTTTTGAATATGTTAACATTTCTATTAGAACGCTTATTTCCGTTATTACTCGTGAAATAGTATAAGTATGCATATCTTGAAGGTATGTCAACGGAGATAGTTTGGTGTGTTTTTTTTTTTCGCGCGAGAACACTAAATATTCGCGATTAAACACTTTAATTAATTTGTACTTGTAATTATAAATATTTAGCAGCATAATGAGTAGTTTAACTTAACTTATCAAAACACAACCTGGACATCAAGAAAAAAATCAGCAGTCTTACCTGACAAATAAGTGTCCACAAGCAGCAGAAATCTCTTTATTAATGATTTATCTATTTGATATTAAATTCTTGTGTTGGCCGCACTAAAATCATTGAATTTAGTCCTGCTCGTCCAAAATATGAATAAATCTGATCTTGACCAAATTACAAATTTTTATTATCGAATTTGGGTTCTGGTAACATGTGTTTTTATTGTCAATTGGTTTGTAACTTCATGTAGGAATTTATAACAATAACATTTGAAATCCTATAAATGAAATGATATCGGGATGACGGTGTCAATGCATAAATGTGCTATCTCTATCACGCTCATTAATGAGACTGGGGATTTTAAAGCTATCAAATCCACGATACTACATGTATCTTAAATTATAGATGTAGAATTCTAATTCTTGCATCCTTCATAACATATAAAGATACCGACATATCTGATGGTTTTAATACCGGTCATATTTAACTAACTGGTAATTAGAAATAGTAAATAATGCATGAAACCCCCAAATAACTTGCAATATATTGTAACACATTTTGATTAGAATATGTAAATTTAATACCAAAAACACCTGTTGCATGTCAGACATATAGGAATCACATCTATAATTATTTGTAACACATTGTTTTAGATTATATCAATGAATAATAATAAAATTAAATATAGACCTAGTATTAACAATGACAATTGAATGGCTGTGTGCAACAATGTGTGAAGTCGACTCAACATGTTTCGCCAATGTGTCACGTGATTATTTATCAATGTTATATACTTAAATGGTGCTTTTTAAATAAATCTGAACATGATTATTTCATCCTTGAGCCACTTGCAAATCCTAATAGAACTATAAATGACAAATAAAAAAAAACAGTCAATGCCTCTTTTCTCAAAACGTCAATTTCAGCCATTCAAGTGTGATGCTTATAGAAGGGCCCCAACGATATACTTGTAAGAGTTGTAAGAATAGCCTTAAAACCATGTTACAAATACAATTTAAACAACTTAAGAAACCGTTATAGATTCTATTGTATAAAAAAGATGCTCGCTTTTCCAAGCCAGCTCAGCTGTTTATGCAACTTGAAATTGAATAGCAAATAACTATTTTCATTATTTATTTTAACAATTAACATTTTTTATAAAAGGTTTTTCCTTAAATCCCCAAGCTAGAAAGTATTTTTCAATATCTCCAAGCCAGCAGAGGAATATTTGCTGGAAGAACACCGTTTGTGAGGAACGGTTCGTGAGGGGCCTTCTTTTCAAACTCAATTTTTTTTCCGAAAGTTCGATACAAAATCATTTCTTTTATTCGAAGTGATCATGCTATCAATACCTTGTTTTCATTTGGAAATGACACAAGAAGAAAATTGGAAACTTTGACATCTTATTAACTGGATACTATAGAAAACGAGAAAACACGCTATATTTTATACGTGTATTTATATTTTTATACTTTTATTCTTGAAATACCTAGGGCAGAAAGATTATCACTTCATGCGATTTAATTCACAAAACCAACGAGTGAAAATTAATCGCAACGATGAAAAGTAATCAAGGCTTTAGAAATACATTTTCAGTAAAATTGCCTTTATCTGTTACAAAGTTTTATTTAGTCCTTAGATCTTAATATCCATACATTCATATGCTAAATGAAACCACTGATTATATTCACCATCACTGAAATATGTCTGTAGCTGAGTAACAGGTTTGTGATTACTGAACATGGCAAAAATTACTTGTTGATCTGAATTCATCAATCCTTTCTTTATAAAATAATCAGTGAACTCAAGATATTCTTTGGTCCATTTCGCCATTTTGTCTATCCGACCCACGAAGAAACATCCACATATCCATACAAAGTTCCCCTTAAATATTAGATCATCAGTTATGTTCGTCTTAAATCCTCGCCATACATCAGAATATGCTATTTTTGATTCGTCAAAATTCGGTGGTAGTTTCATATGAAATTTCGGTTGCAAATCCGCATTCAAATCACGAAAGATCCCGATGTCAATCCACGCAAAATATCTAGTTTCGAATGGGTTCATTTGCATACTCATTTGCATAAGTTCATATTTAGCATGCATTGCGCACGCGTAATTAGCATCCACCGTATTCGGATGATGTTTCGGATAATCGGGATCTTGATAGATACGACCGATATCATCATAGAGAGAAAAAGACCAAAGTTCACTTCTTCGGATACTTTTTATAACCGTTGCATTCCGATTTAAATTGCTCCGAATGGATTCAAAATGCTCCACATCCGATTGAGTATCAAAATAGGCAATCACGGGATTATTGATTTTAGCGAATATTCGCATCCATTGTCTATAACGCACTGGTGTATGTACTTCGTGTTTAAGCTCTCCCTTTTGGAATGCTCCCAGATTGAAATAGGCTGTGACTAAAGTGACGTCATCGCGGAGATTCATTATGTCCTCTTGTGTGACGCTGAATGACATTGTTGGGAGATGCTGTCGATTGGCTTGTTTGTTGTGGGGCTGAAACATTAAAAACGGGGTTAAAAACGGTATTTGAAAAGTGGGACTGAGAAATGTTGCACATGGTTTTAAAAGTGTATGTAGAAATGGAAAGTTAACACACAAGTAGTTCACATATACAGATCCATTTGATGAAGAAATGGCTTTGTATAAGAAGTTTGCGGCATAAAGCACCTTTAGCTCCATTGGCACCAGTTAAACCATAGCATTATATGGATTGCCCATCGATTACACGAATACACTCAAAAATAGTGTTGCGATTAAAAAAAATCCAAATATAGTGACATTTCATAATGAATATTCAAAACATTTTTAACAGCATATTTGAATAAAAATCGCTTATTGTTGCCGAAAAAAAAACGAATACTTTCATTACTACTTACTGTATTGATGATTATGGTTGTCATCATTTCTTTCTTGATAACCGACTGTTGTTTGTCATGTGTTGTGTATGAAAATAACACTGTCAACAACATTACTACTAATCCAAAGTAGAGTGTAATTCTCTTCAATTTTCTCATTTTTTACATCTTCAATTTATCGCTAAGAAAGCGAAATAGATTTTTTTGTTTCAAATTTGATGTAGAATTATATTATTTAACATTTGTCTATTTAACCCACGCCTTATAGAAGTTATAGAAGCAGTTTATACGATCGCATTATTGCTAGTTAAACAAAATTATCAGGTAAAAAATCATAATGGTTTCACTGGTACATTTCTACATCTGTTCGTGAACACATGTTTAACTATGTAGGGCAGACGATAAATGTAAACCCCGATGTAAACAATGTAAAGTTTGTTTGAAATAATTTGACATAGTGATTTTTGCATCTTATGCGATTATTTCTTTTGCAATCTCGGAACTTTCTTTGCAATAGATCCAGGCATAA
>LQRL01159039.1:16124-28117 GCA_001703475.1 Hydroides elegans
ACATTTTGTGAAAATTGCTTCCTGCTTGGATCAGCTTTTTTATTATAACTCAGTTTGATTTTTTTATCAGTTTTACTCGAATGGTATTTTTCTTCTACTCGAATTCGCAAGAAACGGAGAAACAGCTCAGTCTGCTTAGAAAAAGTGATCACCTATTTGCAAGCATATTTATATTAAATTAAATGTGATCCGTTGTTCGTATACCTAAACTATTTAAAAGGTTATTTCAAAACTTTGTAAAAATGTGCCATGGGGTGCCCTTCCATAATTGTGTCAACATAGTGTCATGCAGTGCTGCCTTTCAGCCCCAGGTGGGTATTTCGGGCTTATTGCAATTATCACAGTAAACATGATGTTAGAAGGCTACATGAAATAACGATGGAATCAATATCATACAAGGCTATATCGCAAAATAATGAGCTGATCAGAGGAGCAGGCGATGTCAGGTTGATTTTGCCATGACAGTGAGATTTTTGTCAGTGTGTCATCTGCAGAGATCATTGCTTTATATTGTTTCACAGGAAAGTAATTAGACGCAAAAATATCCGAGGACCCAGAAATTGCTTTGGAAATCGGATCTATTTTGGAGTCAGTGCTTGATTATGTTTTGACTTTTTCTTGCTACAAATTTATTTTGCCGATATGCTTCATTCTGTACAATTCGTTTAAATGATTTTAATAATCAATAAAAAAAGAATGATATTTTTTAACATTATTTCATTTCGAGTAAGTTATGAAGATAAAATGTTGATAGGGTGCATACGACGAAACACATACATTCATTTATTCATCTATCTTTAATAGAATACTAACCAAGAACTCTCGAAAAAAAAGTTAACAGTAAAAGTAAAAGTCAGTGGTTGCCCGATATCATTACCCAAAATACCTAAAGCTTTTTATAAGTTTTATTTTTGACCGAATTAAATCATTCAGGCTAATGAACTCTTCGTCGTTAAGTTAAAGAATTTAGATTGATTAAAACCATTAAAAGAGGTTTATGGGTTTAAGACAAACTGCAGCGCAGACCAAGGTTTTTAATTATATTAGAAATTGACCATGCCACAGCATTGTATTAACAACCCCGTTTCGGTCGAGTGATTTTACCGTGTGATAAACCCAACAATATGCAAAGGGTTTAATTGAGGCAAATTATATAAATATATATATATTCTAAATAAATGTTCATAGATATATGACTAGATTTGAAACTTGTTTTGGATAATATTGCTATAAAGTTAAGTCACGTGGTTTTAAATTCGGATAACTTCGGAAAAAATAACATTTACAAAATATGTTTGGATAATATTATAGTTCAGTGAAGGTAACATTAAATGAATAAATTAGATTTCTGTGTTTTAGGGTAATAGCTTAAATAAGTACACAAACGCTTACTTGAATAATTATTAAGTGACCATTTGCAGGATGCAGCATTGATTTCTAATGTTCATTTAGTTTTCTATGGATATATTCAAATATTCCCACATGGTACGACGTTAAGTGACGTTAAAGAAGCCGTAGGAAGATGTCAATTGCAACATTCTTGGACCTGACGGTATTAATTTAAGCTTGATTTGATATCTGCACATACTTGTCGTAGGTTGCTTTTCCTTCAAGTGACATGGCAATTTTTGTCCAAGCGATTGTGGTTGTGTCAGTGGTGTACCCTTGTTTTCATGCTTTGGACGTGAGACTAATTCCCCTTTCAGTGCTGCACCACACAACGTTGGTAAAACGTTATCTTATGAGTTTTGAATACTACCCTCCATGGCGTCTTTTAGGTCATGGACGTCGGAACTACGTCGTTGCAAACCATAACGAAAATAGTGTGATATAATAGCGTATCTGCGTAGAACTGAATTTGTATTCTATCGGCAAAGGGCGTCCGACAGGACGTTGAAAAGACGTAATTTGTGCCCATTCGAAACATTTCCATACGTCATTTTACTACCCGACATCGGATGAACAATGACAAAAGACATCGGGTAAACATTGAGATGGGCCCAAAAAGGACGTCCTTGGACGTTGTTTGACGTCTTGCCGAGTCATACGTCATTTTACTACCCGACATCGGATGAACAATGACAAAAGACATCGGGTAAACATTGAGATGGGCCCAAAAAGGACGTCCTTGGACGTTGCTTGACGTCTTGCCGAGTGGGTGCTAGAGTCACCCACTCAGATGCTTAACTACGACATCCGTCAAATATTCCATTAGGACACATCATCAGTAGGCATTTAATCTTATCATATGGGATATTAATACTTGGACTTATAAAAATGTAATTATTTAAAATCCCACAAAGTTGCATTTTTTGAGTAAGATGTCTGATCTTGGGAAAGGAACAAAGGTATTGCGATGCGACCAATTAATTATGGAATTTCTTAACTTGTTAAATAGTTTTGTAGTTGTTATGACGTGGACTCACAATGTTTTTTTTTTGGGTGGTGTCAGCGTTAATGAGATTTAAGGCCCGATGCTTTTTGAAGCCCACATTATATGAACCATTGTATCATTTGAAGATGTACACTTTCGCTTGCACACGATATATTTTATAATACATAATGATTTGCTTTATATTGCAGTGCACGATGACCGAAAATTCCAATAAACTATCGAAGCGATCTCTGCGACGATGGTCTATCTTCGCATTCGTAACGGTCGGAATATTTATCGTGCTGTTAAGGGCGGGAACCATTATTGGTGAGAGCGATTTCGCTGATGTTCATTTGGCGGATGCAGGCCTGCAGGATGGGGCTGTCCAACGTAAGTTGTTTTCTCTATAACAGCATCTGCCAAATGTATCTGTGTATCGTCTTTTCTACGGCCACGACGAAGAAAAGTGTATTTGTTGCTTTTCGAAATAAATATACCCATCATATCAACAGCAGTACATGAAAATTGTGAACACCAAATAAAGAGATTCCCCGAAACCAAACCATTTTTCTTCATCCTCTTTGCATAATACTTGCGTCGTAGACAGAGCAATTTATTTCATCGCATTATCGCCTCTTTTTAGCCCCCAGCCAACCAATTTGGCTGAGGGCTATTGCTATCCCCCATTCCGTCCGTCCGTCCGTCCGTCCGTCCGTCCGTCTGTCCGTCTGTCCGTCTGTCCGTCTGTCCGTCTGTTAACATTTGAGATACAATAGTTTGTCCGCGGCATTTCAGTATGAAGCCTTTGTCCTAGGGTTCTGAAACTTCACACAGGGTAAGAATATATATTGCAGATGTGCAACGTCGAGGTTTGAGTTTGATCGACCAAAAATTGTCGAAATTACGGGGGTTTGAACTTAGACGAATTTGAGATATTTTGGGATATTTATGCACCACTTTGTCCGCGGAACTTTGGTATGAAGCCTCTGTCCTAGGGTTCTGAAACTTCACACAGGGTAAGAATATATATTGCAGATGTGCAACGTCGAGGTTTCAGTTTGATCGACCAAAAATTGTCGAAATTACGGGGGTTTGAACTTAGACGAATTAGAGATATTTTGGGATATTTATACACCACTTTGTCCGCGGCACTTTGGTATGAAGCCTCTGTCCTAGGATTCTGAAACTTCACACAGGGTAAGAATATATATTGCAGATGTGCAACGTCGAGGTTTCAATTTGATCGATCAAAAATGGTCGAAATTACGGGGGTCTGAACTTAGACGAATTAGAGATATTTTGGGATATTTATTCACCACTTCGTCCGCGGCACTTTGGTATGAAGCCTCTGTCCTAGAGTTCTCAAACTTCACACAGGGTAAGAATATATATTGCAGATGTGCAACGTCGAGGTTTGAGTTTGATCGACCAAAAATTGTCGAAATTACGGGGGTCTTAACTTAGACGAATTAGAGATATTTTGGGATATTTATTCACCACTTTGTCCGCGGCACTTTGGTATGAAGACTCTGTCCTAGAGTTCTCAAACTTCACACAGGGAAAGAATATATATTGCAGATGTGCAACGTCGAGGTTTGAGTTTGATCGACCAAAAATTGTCGAAATTACCGGGTTTGAACTTTAACGAATTCCGGATATTTGGGACATTTGTACAGCACAGAAAGATCACACGTATATTGTGACGTTGTGAGGACTACGCATGTGGACGAATATGTTACGGCAACGGTGTGAGAAAGACGTTGTGGGAAGACGTTGTGAGAAATACGTTGTAAGAAAGTCGTTGTGAGAAATATATTTCTTTTGACCTTCTTCTTTTTATTGACAAATATTCGTGATAAAGAATGTTTTGCATAGGCTGGGGGCTTTGCATCTCTGATGCCTATGTTTTACTCATCCATGTACTGACGCTAAGTAAGATAAAGTAGGTTTTAACCCCTTATGGGTATCACCCCATCCTCGATCAAGCATAAAAATGGACATGCTTTATTGCAACATATATTTATTTTTTAGTTTCGAAGACTTACTGAGAAGGATGATGTTAAATCTAAGCAGAATAAATATGATCACAGAATGTCAAATAGCAATAACGATAATGAAACGCACAAGAATAGAACAAATTCGCAATATAACGACACTCTTGGTAGGAAAGTCATGATAGCGTTGTTGTCACACGCAGCCACGTCGGCGTCGCAAATGTGACGTACCTTCAGTGCTTTCGATGCCGAACAAAAGAAGGGCACCCCACCACACATTTTTCAAAAAGTTGTAAAATTACCTTAAAACACCATTACAACTATGAACGACAACGAAATAATTGTTTTTGAAAATTAAAATTTTGCAAAAAGCTGTTCACTTTTTCCAAGCCAGCTGAGCTGTTCCTATCTTTCTAGCCAGCTTGGAACTGAAAAGGAACACCTTTTGCGAAAATTGAAATGTTGAAAATAACAAAATTACCTATCATATCTTGCAAATATCAGTTTATAAAACAATTGCAAGCATATTTCATTAATTTCGAAATAATTATTCTCACGTTTTATTGCGAAAATTAAGAAATTATCAAAAAAGGTGTTCTCCAAACTGCACAAATCTCCAAGCTAGAAGGCATTTTCTCAAAATGTCCAAGCCAGCTGGAAATTGGTGGGGAACACCTTTTTTAGGGAACAGCTCGTGAGGTGCTCTTCAACAAAACACAGTGAAGTCAGAATGTTTGTCAATCTTACAAACTTAATGCAGCTTCTTTTTTCTAGCAGACCATATTTTCCAATGTATTCTATGTGGGAAAATCATTGAGACGTCTAGGAGCTAGTGGTTTTAATAAAGCGTATGACATCAAGACGCTTCAATAAGTATGCCATTATTGTTACTGTGGAAACAACGTTTTGCCAGTACACAACATCAAGCTTCGAATGTAGCCAGACCAATAATGGACTTCTGCCCATATACATTCATGAAGACAAATCGAGATTTATCACTGTCCCATAATCATCTAGATAAGTACTCCAAACGAGAAATGCCCATAATTGCTCACCCTTTACTACACCTGACACCCGTTATAGTATCTTTGTTGCCGCTGTGATGTGAACGACGACTTTCTGAAATATGAGCAGTTATCATGAATAATGGGTTGTTAGGGTGCGGGCATGCACTTCTGCGATCGCTGCGAAAGAAAAACGAAGTTAAAAGCGTAACGGAAAGGGAATGCGCTGACGTTTTTATCTGCGATCGCTTCGTAATATACATGTAAAGAAAATATAGTGAAACAAATATCGGTTGCAGAGAATATGAAAACCGTCGGTCCGTCGGTCCGGGACCGACAAATATTCGGCCGGACCGACAATTTTTTTTACTTGTCGGCCCGGCTGACCGACAAAAAAATTGCCGATTATTTAAGGTGACTTCATGGCGGGCCGATAAAAAATAAGCCGGACCGACAAAATATTGGACTTGTCGGTCCGCCGGACCGACAAAAAATTGATGGTTTTCACAGTATCTGCGGTTGATTTACAATATTTTCTTTTATTTCGCAGCAATCACAAGCGCATTATCTTACCATAATATATTTATTGCCAGTGGTATCAATATTACTATATTTGATTGCAACTTCGCTGCTATCACAGAAGTGCCCAATTACCGTTTACATGCAATCGGTAGACTAGAGTAATATTACAAATGCGATTGACATCGCCTCCCGTTCGGCTAGACGTCGCGAGGATGTCCTCATTTGAATACTACTCACGTTTTTTCTAAGGAACAACATCATCGCTACGTCGCGACAACATTGGACGAGAGAAGCCCGCTTATCCGACAATAAGACGCAATAGGACGACCGAAAAATGTTCATATTGGCTTAAAAGAGGACGTATTGTTTACGTCAAGTTTGACGGACGACCCTTGTTGAGTGGGCGTTTGCTTTTGTGGTCAGCTTATTTAAATCTTCCTGATCATAAGTAAAGTATAGGTTAGCTGTCCTAAAACACGGCAAAAGGATTTTGACCCGACATGCCGGCTAAAAATGTAGACCCATTTAGGGTTAATACATATATGTTCGTAGAAAACAATTTGTACCCCGAAACAACTTTGTAGTACTAATCAATGAACAACTTTGCTCACACATCCTGACAGCCCCATCCGTCATGTGTTTGTGGCTTCCTGTCGTTTCTTTTTTCCCCGAAACAAAAGAATCGGGTTGCTCATAGACATACATATCTAAAACACACTCCCAATATGATTTTGAGAGTAAAAGCCACCATAGGAGTCGTTTCGCACAAAAGGTAAAACAATTATTAATTTTGCCTATATATTTTGAAGATAAAAACCCAATAATGGAAAGTTTTGGCAAAAAAAAACAAACAAACAAAACAAAAAAACATGACCTTTAAAACTATATTTTTGTGGAATATCCCAGCGTGGTTTCGGGAACTTTGGAGCCTTAAGCCACTGGTGTAACGAATTAATTAATATAAATTCCAATAATTCAGTATAAAGGCAGGAGTACCCGACGGGCCATTTTTGAAATATTGTCTCATTTTACTGCATTTGGCCTGAAATGAATTCTAAACTACTTAAAACCTGATAAATATTTGTTTTTATCGAATGGTTTTATTCTCAATTTGCCAGCAAGGAACACAAAAAATTTCTTGCCAGCAACTTTGCACAAATTTGCCAGCAGAATAAAACATTGATATACAGAAGTGTTGATTTTGCGCATAGTTTGAAAAAGTATATGTTTGGACATTATTATGTGAATCTTAAATGTACCCATGCATCACAGTAATTATGCTATGCTTAAACTCGATTTCATTATAAACCAACAACGTTATAGGCTATTAGAGATATATTTATAACTTGAGTTTTATTCGTATAAAATGCCAGGAAAATACGAAATATTTGAAATACAATATTTTATCTATTCTGTTCTGTGAAAATGCCAGCAAGATAGATATTTGAAAAGAATAGATATTTCACAGAATAAATCGCTTGGTACTCCTGTATAAACGATTTAATTTAATAACATAACATGAATATTTCAATTTTATAAAATAAGCAGCTTTCATATCAAACATGAGAAAATGACCCAATTATAAAATATCATTGTACACTCCAATAAGTAAGTAAACTCTATCGTATGCTCAACACTACGTACATGTATGATCCGAAACTGATAAGACCACATTCAAAGCCAGGCTATACGCGTAACTTTCGCATTCCATGAACATTGGTACTGTTCTGAGAATTCATTTTATTTATTGTAAAAATCATATTTAATAAGGATTACATGATGTGATAAGGATTGCATGCCTTAGATGAGCATCTATTTATTTAATATGATAAAGCGATATAAAAATTTAATCTATTAGAAATATTTCTTGATATTGTAATCAAATCTATGATAGTAAGTGATAAAAGTAGTATCACTATATATATATCGACGTCAACAATCATAAATATCGATATGCGTAAACCGTTTCATAGAACTCTGCAATGATGATGTACACCAATTACAACTAGACTCTACATCGAAATTATCTACCGATGTCCTTATAGGCTCAGTCGATAACATACGATTGGGCATTCTCTCTACTCCCTAAATAATCTGTTTGGGTCATTCTACAGACCGGAAATCCTTTATACGTATGAAGTCAGCAAAAAGATATAAACCACCAATAATGGTGACATTTTGAAATATGTTGAGTTAATTGTTCCTACGTATGTCGATTTTAGTGCGTAGAGACCATCAATTTAATTAGAAATTGGATCAGATTGGACTGGACTGCAATATGATTTACCTATATATTTAAGGGAACTCAATGACAATAGTCAAATTCAAAATTCTGGCACAAAAAGAGAATTTATTTTATTTCTGTAGGTCCACGTGAGAGCGAATTAAGGTCTCCGGGTGTATTCGACACTGGAACATTATGTATATACTTTACCTTGGCATAAAGCTTTAAGATCATAATTAACCTTAATTTGAACCTTTTTATCGGAATATCGATCATGTATCAGTATATAAGAAGAGCACCTAACGACGTGTTCCTCTAATAAGGCGTTTCTTTTCAAAATTTATCTATCCTCAAACTTTAAATTAATGCCCTCTAGCTACAGGAATTTAAGGAACTCCTTTTTCAATATTTTTTCATTTTCACGAATCCATTGGAAATTTTAATTTCAATTTTATTTCGAGATATCTAGCTAGACATGCTACATTAAAACATAAATGAAAACCTGTAGCATATGCCAAACTTTCGATTTTCGTTTGTCATAAAAGGTGTCCCTCTCCGGCTTCTAGCTATCTGGATGAGATAAATGAGGTCATCTATCTACAAAAATAGGAACACATTTTTGTATTTTTTTCTAGATATGATAATTTATTGTATAGTTCAATGCTTCAAGTACAATGTAGCTTAATGCTCAAATCAACCCCTTTTAAAAAACATAGTCGTGGAATGCCCTTCTATATAACGTTCTTATTACTGACAAAACTAAATCAAATAAATTTTTTGAAAAGCCTTTCCATTCCATTCCTAAAGAGTTCAGAATGAACTTACACCCTTCAGGCCTAGGGTGAGTAGGTGATGTAAAATATATCTCCTTTGAAATTATAAATATATTTAAATATGGAGCATCGTGTTATCATTTCACAAATACGATCAATGTTGTACCAAATAAAGACGATACCACAAGTTAATAAAATGTCTCAATTTCGGACTATTTTGTACTCTCTTTTATTATTAATTAAAGGATCATTATCAAGTGAGATTTGGTTCCATATTGAAATGATTGAAGTATTTTTTAAATCTAGATTAAATGTATCAAGTTTGCATTTTTTTTATATCTATCAATCAGATAGAGAACAAAATGTTTGGAATAAAAGTTATAAAATCATTGCATTTTGATAATGGTTATACAACCTATAATTTGTTTAATTCTGTTCAATCATTGCAGAGGCAAATGAATTAGATTTTACTTATACATGTTGAAACTCGGCATGGAATTGTGAATATATGTTAGACTGGTTACGCATATGCGTCATATTTTGTTGTGATATCAATTTTGTTTTCACTTGATAAAAAAGAAGCTTCATGCTCTCGAAATAAACCGACGCGCGTAAAAATGCTAAATGTCGCAACATATTGTCAATGTCTTTTATTTCATTTTACATAGACGCAACGTGGAATAGAATAAAAAATGTTACTAGTCTCCAAACATTCTGACGGCATATTTACAAATTTCGGGCAAACCAATTTAGAGTATTATTTAGAAATGAGCTTTATCATTTTTTTCCACAGCATTTCTGGAACCACTCATCTCGGGCCCCACCTACTCCGTTGCTGACATGTCCTTAACCGCTTCAGCCACTGATCCATCGACTGCAGCTCTCGCCGCCTACCCCTGGGAGTCCAGAATCTCCAATGCATACGTGCCTGGATTCACGTTGGGGTCGTGGTATGCTGGCGAGGATGTGACGCCGAAACCGTGGATTCAGGTAGGTGTTGTATGATGTGCTAAGAAGCGGAGTGTTCGGGAAAAAAAGAGGGTTAGGGCTTTGCTTAGCATATAGTGTAATATCGAATCTATGTGTTGTGAAGAGGCAGTCGTCAGCCAAAAACCGGGGTTGAATCACGAAATCACTCATGCAAAAAAACAAAAACTCTTTTCCTCGATATAAGCTTTATGATAACTCTTGTTTTAAGTATAAGCAGAGCCACTTCGTATATCTGTGAAATGGATCAAAACACCCTACCGGAAGTGGTCAAATTGGCCAAAACAGCACCAAATGGCGGTTTTTCATAACTTGATCTGTACGGGTTAGAACGGTTTATATCAAGTTTATACATATGTCACATAGCCAACCGATTTTGTGCGGCTTTATGCTGATGAATATACTTAAGTAAATGGGTTTTGATCATTCAAATGTACTATAGCTAAGTTTTTCTATATTTTAGGTGGATTTAGGTTCCGTATTCACCATATACCGCATCGATACGCGGGGCAGTCCGGGCGCAGACTGGTGGGTCGAAGCCTATGGGCTCGAGGTCAGCGACGATGGGATTACGTGGTCGCAAATACAGGTTGAATAAAATCAATAATCAAATCCCGTAAAAGCTTTCAAACTAATGATGCTAATAACAATTTGTGATACTAAATCACCGTTAAATAGAATGGTGTTTCGGATTGTTTTATTGCATCTATTGAAACCTTTGTCGAATTTGACGATTGCCAATATATATGATGGAACACATCCGAGAAAGAAATAAAATCACGAACCATATTGGTGAATTCAAGATAACGAGAAAGTATTTGTGAAACACGACAAGGCCCCAACCGTCCCCAAACTCGAAGGGGTATGGTTTTTGAAGATTTTAAATATATTTTCTATGAAAACCGCTATTTTTGGCGGTCGGGTGTTTTTGACCGAAATGGTCAAAAGGCACATCTATGGACAGAAACTTTCATTTGAGCCTATAACCAAGTCTCTATGACCTTCCGTTTAAAAGTTCTAGCCCATACAAGCTCAAGTCTTGAAAAACCGCTAGCTTTGGCTATTTTGGCCAATTTGACAACTTCCGGTCGGGTGGTTTTGATCGAAATGGTCAAAAGGCACATCTACGGACCAAGACCTTTCATTTGAGCCTATAACCAAGTCTCTATGACCTTCCGTTCAAAAGTTCTAGCCCGTACAAGCTCAAGCTTGAAAAACCGCTATTTTGGCTATTTTGGCCAATTTGACAACTTCCGGTCGGGTGTCTTTGATCGAAATGGCCAAAAGGCACATCTACGGACCATGACCTTTCATTTGAGCCTATAACCAAGTCTCTATGACCTTCCGTTCAAAAGTTCTAGCCCGTACAAAAAAGTATGACGGACAGACAGACGGACAGACGGACAGACGGACAGACAGACGGACGGACACCCCAAACCTATAGGCCCCCAACCTTTTGGGTTGGGGCCTAACAAATCGGTTTTGTGGGTAGACTTTACATAATGATGTACCGAGTAAAACAAGAAATATTGAAAAATCATAAATTTTGTAATGCTAATCACAACAGTTTAAAGTGTGCTTTCCTGCATACGTTAATGGTAAAAACTGGAGGGGGGCTTGACTTTTTTTGGGCAGTATATAACGCAGTGATATAAACAAAAACATCTATAACAGTAAAGAATAATTATCGAATATAGAGCAGATCTATATTTATAGCCTATAACCAAGTGTCTATGACCTTCCGTTCTAAAGTTCTAGCCCGAACAAGCTCAAGTCTTGAAAAACCGCTATTTTAGGTTATTTTGGCCAATTTGACAACTTTCGGTAGGGTGTTTTTGACCGCAATGGTCAAAAGGCACATCTACGGACCAAGACTTTTCATTTGAGCCTATAACCAAGTCTCTATCACTTTCCGTTCAAAAGTTCTAGCCCGTACAAGCTCAAGTCTTGAAAAAAAACCGCTATTTTGGGCTATTTTGATCAATTTGACCACTTCCGGTAGAGTGTTTTTGACTGAAATGGTCAAAAGGCACATCTACGGACCGAGACCTTTCATTTGAGCCTATAACCAAGTCTCTATGACCTTCCATTCAAAAGTTCTAGCCCGTACAAGAA
>LQRL01159046.1:15823-26401 GCA_001703475.1 Hydroides elegans
ACCTCAGCATGACCTCATGGTGACATCATGGCAGCATATTCTAGGTCAGCATGAGCTCATGATGAGGTTTTTTCCACTCAGTTTAATGGACACTTACCATTGACATCCGTGTACGAAAACAGCAAGTCCGGTAGACGGCCATAAATATTCCCAAGCATCATCGATGTTGTAGTTACCCATATAAGCCCTTGTTGTGTACAACTGATTCAAATAAAGCTGCTGTTCTGGTGATAACTCGCTAAAATTATGACTAGCATCAGCGCCCCATAGAAAGTCAATAGTATAATTGAAATATTGTCCATAATCGATTTGATTCAGTCTAGCTAGTGATGCTAAGATATTCAGATTACAAACAGTGATATCCGGAAATTCCGGTTTACAATCCACGCATTTATCTATTTTGACGACGGTATCGTATGCGAAATACGCTAAGGTAAGTGTTATAACAAGAAACAGGGCACAACCAAGGCCCATTAGAGTACCCAATATCCACACGCATTTTAAGAAATGGCTCTTTGTTTTCATTGCTTTCGGTATTCCTTTGACCGATGTCGTTTGTGCGAACGTTTGAACGGCATTTTTAAGCTCGTCGCGAAAGGATGGAGGCATTTCTTTTCTTTCAGACGCATGCGTTCCTTCTTGTTGTTTTGGTGAATTTGCAAAGGCTTCCATGTTTAGATCTTTATCGTTAATTTAAAACCATTATTTATCGTTATTGGTATTAGATAAAATAATTTTATCTCCGCTCTATAAAACGCATTTTCTATGTAGTTCTATATCGAATATATTCTAGACCATGACATTCAAATGTATATGAAATGGCCTAAACAATCTCTTACAGCTCAATAGTCTTTTGATTGCGTTAAATTGCATTCATTACAATACAAAGAAATATCATTAAATATTCATTTCAATCCAAATATGATGACGAAGATTATATTGTGTCCATCCAATTATAGCATTTTACGTGTAATTAGCCACTCTTTTATTCGTGAAATGTATTCAATGTGCTATGTTTTTCGAATGCGTTCTTTATCCGCTATCGTTAACCGCTTCTTTCAAAACTTAACATCGCAACGTTTTACAAAACGTCCATGTTTTTGCTTAATATAAAACAGCTATCCTGTCGTTATCCGCCATTATAAAACCGTTTCATCTTTAAAACGTTACATCGCAACATTATCTTTGTGACATTTAATTATAGTTATCCCAGTAGTCACGTCTCTCTTTGCTTAGCATAGGTTACGCACATCGAACAAAAATTGTAATGCATCTTTGACAACAACAAAAAATACTCATATATGATTTTCTGGAGCCCATGTGGTGGTTATCAGGAATCGCAAATGTTTTTAAAACTTTATATCGCCATTTTCTTTACACCATTTAATAATATTCATAATTGTATTCACGTCTCCTATTTCCGAGCGCACATCGAACAAAAAATGCCATGCATTATTGACACATTTTTGCGTTTAGAAAAATCGGATGTCGCATTGCTGTTCTTCTTTTCAATGTTGAATTTGAGTAACTTATGCAAACCTAACGATACATGAGCCTTTATGAAGAAATTGTCACAAAAGATACAAAAGGTGTATTGAATCGCTATGATATAATTTCATATTTGCTCATCAATTTTGCAAAAAAAATCCCGGATTTGATATCAAGTTTGATACTTATTCACGAACAATCCGTTTCACAGTGATTTAGTTTTGGAATTATCCTGATTATTTTTAAAGTGTAACGCATTCAGTGAACAATGACAATATCCAATTTGACAAGCTTCGTTGAACCATAACGAACGCCTCATATGTACATTTCATAATTCAAATGATTGTCTCATTTTGAGGCAATCGTTCAAAAACATGCTTATAAAATATTGAACTTGAATTCAGCAAAATGAATAGAACTGTCCAGGATATGCGTACACCATAAGGGCTCGTTCACCAGCTCCGAAAAAAGCGCAAAAACACACATTTTGCGCTTTAAACTTGAAGCCACATTTGTATAAAAACATAGTAGCTTATCCCTTCTGTTCACCCAGAATTATGCGCTTTTATTTCGGGTGAACGCGCCTTTACAGTTACATATCTGAATATTTCAACAGTAGTTGACACATGTGTTTAGGCATTGGCTAAATAAATACTTAGCACGGATTTAACAGCTGATTAGCTTTATGATTAGTGTTGCAATGACTTCCAGTGCGTTTTTGGTTCTAATTAATAATTGAAGGGCGCAACACTGCAGTGATTAGTAGACTTGACATATTTAGTAATTGATTGTTGCAACGTGTGATGTAAACGTATTGTTTGAGCATACTGAATTCTCTCTTAGGGTCTGTTCACATTAGAAGCTTTTTCTTACTTTCCACCTAACTAACCTGAAAGATTTCTTATGGGAAACTCAAAACGCTACCTTGAAGGCGCGTTCACGCGAAATAAAACCGCAACATATTATGCGCTTTTCGTGTGGGGATAAAACAGAAGGGATAAACTACTATGGGTTTATATCAAACGGGACATAACTTTTTTTCGGAGCTGGTGAACGCGGCCTTACGCTTATTGTGTTTTAAAGAGCAATTGCGCGACAAGGTTTGTTAGGGGAAAACTCGAAAAAGCGTCCAATGTGGTAAGGCCCTTACTTGAAACAATATAATTTAGGTTTGCTCCAAATAATTATTGTTGTTTTTTTGCAACTTGTTCCCATATCGTTCTAATTCAAGATAAAGTGTCCATATGTCATGCAATTTTTATTTAAATATCCTTTATGTTCATATGCATACAGATAATTATATTGATGTTTAATATGAAAAAAAAATCATGTAGATGCTTAATTGTATCATTCATAATTTTGCTCAAATGATGAAAATAATGTTACCAATATATGTCAATATTTTCCATCAATTGATATTATTTTTTCATGATTTAATAAGTATTTAGCCTTATAGGGACATTTTACCCTGTAGTAGCTCAAAATTGAGCACGATTCGAATTGTTTGAAGGGCGCTTGTTGTTCAATGCACCGTGATAGTTCTAAGCGCTCATCAATCAGTGTGTTAACAAATCGATGCAGAGAAATCGGAATCAATTTAATTATGCAATAGTCTAGCAATGTTGGTTAATCGAAATGTGAAAATATGTCAGAAATCAGAGTATGGTTTTGCTTTACTCATACAAGATATATTATGGAATTTCCGTTCATTGTAGTTATAGTAGCTATTGCATGCATACGTATAAGGCCACGTTCAGCCGCTCCGGAAAAAAGGTCAAAACACAAGATATGCGCTTTAAACATGTTATGGGCTAAGCCCCTTTTGGTATAAACACATAGTAGTTTATCTCTTCAGTTCACCCGAAAAGCGCATAATATTTTGCGCTTTTATTTCGGGTGAACGCGCCTTTATGTCGTGACAGTTTTATCACCGTATCATGTCATCTATAGATATATTATATGAAAATTAAGCGCAAAACACCTTTCTGAACAACAACAAGTATATAAGTTGGAGCAATAGCTTAAGCGACTGTAATATTCATATCTTTCATCATAAACAAAATAACATAAAATACTTTAAAGTCTTCCTATTCAAAATTTCAATACGGCTAGTGTTCTAGTTCTCCATACAAAATATGAATAATTAAAGATAAGCATATTGTTTTATGTCATTCATGCGTTATATTCAATGCAATGAGAAGCACATAGAATTCTAGACCATTTATATGGAATCTAAATTCATATCCCAAAGTTGAACTTTGAAAGAAATAGCTAAGATGAAAAACAATATTCGAACAATATACTCGACTTTTATAAGACTTTATTCATGTAAAAACGCACTGTGTATTCGGTATACAATATCCCTCTTTTTATATTACTCCTCATCCATCAATCTAATTAACACAATCTTCCGGAATTTAGAATCTTTTAATCGAGTTCTCTTGTTCGGGGCTTATAAATAACCGGGGTAAAAGTTGTAATCTAAGTCACGCAAACACCCAGGTATAAGGTGCACCCACTCATTTTTATAAAGATGCGAAATGAGTTTGTATTAATTAGCAAAAGCAACACAAAGTTTGCTTAGTACGCGGTTATATTCGCATGTTAAAACGCAGTTTTCCCCTGTTTCTTTCAATGAATTCCTTGTGGGCAATTAGAAAACTCGTCTAGAGGTTTGAAACAAAACATGAGTTTATGAGTCTCCCATCAACAATACATTTGAAAGCAGAAAAACGATGGGTTTTAGAACGCAAACAAACGTGACCTCGCTCTAAAGATGTTTTCTCGATTTAAATTCTTTCATTTATTGACAAAGTCCTAGCTTATAAGGACCACAATATCCACAATCTGTTTTCATATAGTATATCAAAGGCTATCAAAAGAAAAGCTACATGTACTAAAAGAAAAAAAAACTATCAAAGATGCAGTCCGTTGGGTGACATTGTTGAGATCCGCAATGTCATGCAACTAATTAATTACCATTGACACAGACAATCACCTGACCCCATTAATTGATAATCACCTGGATGTGCACCTGAATATATACAATGACAATATATAAATAAAACCTAGATCTACCCACAACCCCGCCCCCTTGAACCAGGACCCATAGTCTCCGCTTCACCCTTACCCTACGATTTTTCCACCCTTTTACATTGATTTTTAGGTTATGGTGTTGAGGTTAAGGAAAACGGAGAATATGGGTCCAGGGCAAACCACGCCCCAAACCCGACTCCCGAACCGAAAGTAAGTTAAACAAAAAAAGTTATATTAGTAATTGATTTCAAATCTAAATTTAGTAAGTGTGCTATTAGAGGAGATAAATATTGAATTTCAAACGTGACGCAGCATTTTGTATTGCACTGTCATATCCTGTGCTTTGTTTTACTGCTTGTCAAAAATGTAATGTATCTTGTTAATTTTAACTGGGTTATTTGAAGGGGAATGCATATGAACTAATCAAAACAAAAGTCGGCCCATAGCCCGACTTTTCTAGTTTATGCATGGATATTTTTGCATTATTTACTTATAATTATTTAGGCCCCGATAACAAACAATTTTAATTTTTTTACAAAAGGAGAACACCTCGATGACTATATATAGATATACCTAGATAAGCATAATGATGCCAGCTACAAATATAGGAACACCTTTTTGTAAAAAAAATCTTAATTTGCTTATTTATTGTATATTTCAATATATCAAGTGTTTTATGCACAAATTAACACTTTTTGAAAATGATGTCGTGGGGTACTCTTCACAACACAATATTACTTTTTAAAGACTACAGTCAGAATAACACAACGTTCAACCGAGTTTAACCGCCTTGACAGAAAACGGATTTGGAATCAGTGTCACTCCTAAACTTGTGTTATCAACCGACGGAAGCTTCGATCTGTCCTCTGCAATAAATTCATAGCGTTGAAGTAGAGCTGTTGCGAAGACAAAGTGTTCCATTCTTGCAAGCATTTCTCCGAGACACGCTCGTTTTCCTGAAACAATTATAGATTAATGCAATTTATCTTTGGAATAGAAAGCAACATCAATACATTATTTTAATTTCATTTTTTTTTTGGAGACATTGTGGAGAGCATAAGTTTGAATCTATACAACTCATTAAACTGAAAGCATCCAACAACCTGTTCCAATTTCACTCATAAAATCAACACCTAACAATGTACATCATCGAGGCAGATTTTGAAATGAAACTACCATTTCCATCCTCGTAATCTTTTTGAGCACTCTTTCTTGTCTTTACCCGTGGACAAGCAACGGTGCATCAATCATCCCAAAGGAAAATTCGCGCCAAGAATGGTAACGAGCAAATCTTTTTGGATTCTGTTCTTTTGGTAAGTTGATAGCAACCGTAGTTGTCCAGGGTTACAGAGGACCGTTTTTTGCACACATTTTACAGATTCATTTCTTTCTATTAAGCGATTGCAATAATCTACCTATGCCAAAAGGTATGAATGCTTCGGGTCGATAGTATTGGCCTTGCTCATCTAGAAATCGTTCCGGTCGAAACTCTTTTGGATCATCCCAATATTTTGGATCCATATGAATAGCGTAAATATTATACATGAGCATTGTATCTTTGGCTATATTATATCCACGTAGTTTTGATGTTTCACGAGTGTTATGTAGATACACAGCCGCAACTGAAAAATATATATTCCAATGAGAAAAATTATACAATTGTCAATTATTTCAATATTTGAAAACAAAATAATTTAATTGACCAGCAATTCAATCACTTTGTTTTCATTTTTGATTTTTTAACTGTTACAAGTTCGAACTTTTTATATATTGAGGAGAAAATGAAATTAATGAAAGGGAAATACAAAACCACTTACGTATATTGCCAAGCCTGAGAACCTCGGATAAGGTGGCCTCCACGTAAGGCAGATTCGCTTTATCGTCGTATGTTGGCATTTTCTGCCCTATGTTCTATGAAACGTTATTTAAAAAATATACATACTAGAGACATTAAACCAAGAATAAACATACATTCTAAGTTCGACATCTCGGTTGATACTTCGAATTTCTGATTGAAGCACTTTGACTAGCCTGAACTCACTTTGAAAATCATAATATTAACTGTTTTATCACATAAATCTACCCATGAATTTAGATTTAACCTACTGACTTAGAATATGCACTCAGGCATGTAAGATTTTTCATGCATATGGGCCATGGTTGTATCGTAACTAATCTCGAGTAATATCTAATAAAAATGACAGGATCACGGGTACGTTTTAAAACCGCCGCTTTTTGTCATGCTTTCAGGGGGAAACTCAAACTGATCTTTTGGTTTAAACCGCTTTGCATTTCCAATAAAGGATACGCTGTAAAATTGCGCTGTAAAAGAAGCTGCAATTATAACCAAAATGTTACGAATATTCCTAACCTGTGCTATTTCTTCTCGGCATTTCCTCTGTATTTCTGGATGCTTTACCATGAATAAAATTGTCCATAAGAGAGCAGTACTCGTTGTTTCTGATCCAGCGAAAAATAAATCAGTGATTGTGCCGAACAGGTTCTTTTCTGTTATTCGATATAAGGAATAGAGTTAATTAGTCTTTTGCACATGATTTATTATACATTTGTTGATATACATGTGTACATCAACAAATGTATAATAAATCATGTTTAAATATTAAAGCTTTAATTTTCAATTTTGTTTTGAAAAAAAAAAGTATATGGATCGGTTATTGATTATGACTTAAAATTTTAAAAAGTATTTTGCTATCAATTCAATCAAATCTGGTTCTTTAATAAGTTTTGACGTCATCGATTAATTTATATCCAAATGAGCCTATATTTGTTTTGGTCGACCAAATTTTCAATTTTATAAATATTTTATAACAATTTGAAACTTTTACATTGGTTCGGATAAAGTATTTTATGGTTAATCTATCATGAATATTATAACATTCTACCTGTAAAAATAGTGGTGTCCTCTTGTGCTTCAGCAAGCAAATACAGATCGACAAAATCTCGAATTTCCTTGGGGTCAAACGATTCTTTATGTTCTCCAATGACCTCTCGAATGAACTCTTGCACATCTTTGTAGTATTTGCCCATTTCCAAAAATCCTGGCTTTTAAATATGAGACAAACAAATGAGTTTGAAGTAAATGTATATGTATCAAGAACTAGACTATTTCATGAAAATGTACTCATACAATATGAAATTATAGTAAAAATAGCTTAAATTTGCGTCTGAGTAGAAACTCATAATTTTTCCAATCGATATATCTTTTTATATATATTTTGTGTTATTCTAGTCTAAAGACTTTTAGTTTTACATAGACATGATATTTAAATCAACAATCAATCGCATTAAATTATAAACTTTGATAGCAATATTAATTCAATAGTTCATAAATGGGAAAACACTTCTTACCATTAAAACTGGCATTAACCAATATGTATATAAAGGTAGAAAGATCGACAAGTTTTGAAAACCACTTGTTTTGAAAATAAAATTCATTCCATTTAAAAGTGAAGCGTATTTCTTGTCATCATATGAGTATCTAAAACAAAACAAAAATAGTTTTATTGCATGAATTATCGCCAGCACAATGATTAAATGTTAGATCTTGTGTACATTTGATATTGTTTTCTTTATAATCAAATCGATAGAATTCTATCTTATATATAGACATATTTTTAACATATATTTGATTGACTTTTGACAGATGGTTTTTAATGATAGACTATATGTAATTGACCATTTCATAATCAACTTTTTATTTCTATCAACCAATCAATTGATAAATTAGATTCAAATTAAACTTGTACAAATAACACAAAAGTCGTATTTACCTCCTTGCGAATAGCACATTACAAATTACATTGGTCACAGCTCTGTTGAAAATCTGATGAAACTCAAAGGCTTCATCACCCTTTGAATCAATTTCCTCGAATAATTCCAGAACTTCGTCTTGAATTTTCTCCTCAATGGATTTCTTGCCCACACCAAAATCCCGCATTGATTGCATTGTTAACCTACGAAGTTGTTTCCAAATCTCACCATTTTGAAATATTACTCCACCTAGAGAAATTTAAGAAAGTTTGAAATTTAAAATCATAATGACATTACACTAAAATTGAAGAATGCAGTTCCACAATTTTTTCATTGCAATTACATTTTTAAATAGGAACGTATACCGTATTATTATATCAGATGATGGGGTTATAATGAGCGCTTCGATTAGTCGAGAGCTGAGCTGCATATGTAATGTTGGCTGACCTTTGAGGTCAAGTCAACAATTGAAAATGGTTTTATGATATGTTTTCCGTAAAGTGTAAACAAATAACATTTTCGCCTTTTCACAGTATATTGTCGCTAAATGGGGAAAGTTGTCATTTTTAATTTGGAATTTAATTCAAATTAATAAATCCACGTTTATAGATTGTATTTTTAACAAGATTGTCAAGGACAATGACCCAACTTTAAATTATGGATATGACGTAACCTCTTTTAAGTGCTAGCAAGCGCATTTTGTTAATTGTTTAATGAAAAATGACAGGTACGTGTAAATGCATACGCCGGTAAAAAAAAAGTCATGGTATCCATTTGTTTTAACATCTGCATAAAAATAACACTTGTTAGAATTGTTTCAATTATTTAAGCATCATTATAAGGAATAGATTGTACGAGCTTGGATTCGAACCTACAACCTTATGACCATGTATAATACACGCCATAGGACCTGTCTTACCGATAGCAGTCGGTATATGATCATGCAGAATGGGCTAAAGTCTTTTTTAACTATATAGAAGACAATTGGGCGGAAATGGCGAAGTCCACCATGGCAAGCCAAGAGGGTCAATCGTCCTATAAAGCACAAGCCGGTATGAGGGTACCATAAAAAAGCATGGGTTAAAGTTTGAAAGTTCTACTTATAAAACTGTTGGAGGAGATAGGTTAGAGAGGAATTAGGTTTTCTCTATATATAAGACCAAATTGGCGGTTTTTGCAAAGTCCACCATGGCGAGCCAAGAGGATCAGTCGTCCTATAAAGCACAAGCCGGTATGAGGGTATCATAATGAAGCATAGGTTAAAGTTTGACAACTCTACTGTCAAAACTGTGGGAGGAGAAAGGTTAGAGAGGAATTGGTTTTTCTCTATAGAGAAGACCAAATTGGCGGTTTTTGCCAAGAGGGTTAATCGTCCTATAAAGCATAAGCTTGTATGCGGCTACTATAAAGGAGCTTGGGTTAAAGTTTGAAAGCTCTACTATCAACACTGTGGGAGGAGATAGGTCAGAGAGGAATTATTTTTGTTATATATAGAAGACCGAATTGGCGGTTTTACGAAGTCCACCATGGCGAGCCAAGAGGGTCAATCGTCCTATAAAGCACAAGCCGGTATAAGGGTACCATAAATGAGCTTGGATTAAAGTTTGAAGCCTCTACGACCAAAATTGTAGGAGGAGATAGGTTAGAGAGGAATTAGTTTTTCTCTATATAGAAGACAAATTGGGCGGAAATGGCGGAGTCCACTATGGCGAGCCAAGAGGGTCAATCGTCCTATAAAGCACAAGCCGGTATGAAGGTACCATAAAAGAGCTTTTGTTAAAGTTTGAAAGCTCTACTATCAACACCGTGGGAGGAGATAGGTTAGAGAGGAATTATTTTTGTTCTATGTAGAAGACCGAATTGGCGGTTTTTGCGAAGTTCACCATGGCAAGCCAAGAGGGTCAATCGTCCTTTAAAGCACTAGCCGGTATGAGGATACCATACAAAAGCTTGGGTTAAAGTTTGAAAGCTCTACGACCAAGACGGTTGGAGGAGATAGGTTAGAGAGGAAGTAGTTTTTCTCTATATAGAAGACCGAATTGGCAGTTTTTGCGAAGTCCACCATGGCGAGCCAAGAGGTTCAATCGTCCTAAAAAGCACAAGCCTGTATAAGAGTACCATAAAGGAGCTTCGGCCAAAGTTTGAAAACTCTACGACTAAAACTGTGGGAGGAGATAGGTTTCTATGAAAAAGTTTACTATACAACTAACTAACTAACTAATTAACTAACTAACTAACGGCGGACGACACCGACCGATCTCACAAACCCAGTTTTCGTTTCAC
>LQRL01159047.1:0-13323 GCA_001703475.1 Hydroides elegans
GTGCCGGATGTGACGTCATCGCGGCCGGCGTACTGCGTTACGTCGTCAACGTCTTAGTTGGACCTTTGAATGCTGTGGAATAAATACGTAAATTTAGAATAAGTGTTTCTATTTGCGTGTTTCCTACAGTTAAGGGTCCAATCATAGTCAAATAATAAATACAATTACATACAAAATACAGCTAACGATTCACATCACATATCCGATTGTGGGTATACATACATTTTTTTCTCATTGGTTATATATCAATGATCGTCCATACTACTGTGATTACAGACGTATAACCCGCATCGGTGTTTAACGTGTACCCCATCAAAATTATTCTTTAGGATCCGGTGTATGACCCGCACCTTAAATTTGGCGTATTTCTGAATATCGTGTATTTTACATTATAACCCAATTCAAATAACTTTTGTTTAATGTTGTACATTGTCTTTCTTAAAACAACCCTAAAAGACATTGCAACAGCTCAGATTTAATACTTTTATCGTTATTGTGTCGATGAATCAAAAACTAATTTCACTGAATTTTACATGTTTATCCAATACCGAGTGGTTTATGCTTTAGAATCGTTGTAACCCTTAACGTTGTCTAACCCGCACCTAGGTATTTTGTGTGCATAAGTGATAATACTGGTAATTACGGTATAACTGGGTTTTTGGTTTTCCTGTTGCATGTTAAAAAACACACAAAGGTGTGCACTTGGAGGGGTGTGGGTATTTTACTTATTTTCCAACAAAATCGGTTAAACGTGTTATAAAGCTATACCAAATAGACATGTTTGATCATTTTATAGTTATAAGGGTTGACTAATGTCGTGCAAGGTGTGGCACACTGTCCTTGGACAGTCTTGTTATATGTAGCAAATCATTTCTGTGCAAAAGGGGCCTACATCTGTAATAGCCAGATAATATAGAACCCCAACCCTTCCATTTACAAATGAATCAATGCTATCTCATAAAGGTTTTTTCGGGTGTTTTTGTGTCTTATGAGCCAGCCGCTCGTTTCCATGATGGGACTTTCTTCCCTGTTGTCGGTCATATTTTGTTCGTTTAATGGGTATTTGGATGACTCGGACCGAGATGGTTTGTCTGCTTTTTATGTTCTTCCGGTTGGTTCTGTTTTCTGTATTTTATATTGTTTGATGTATGTTCAGTTTGCGGTTGGTGAACGAAAATTTTGAATTTGGGAATAAATCCACACATGAGCGAAATATTTAATAATCAATTATATATTCCCGATACATTGAACCATAAAGATGGGCTAATTTGTAAAGCTGATTAACGGATGTAGAATAAATTAAATTACTTACCATTCGTAAAGCTTGCAAAAACGAAATCTAGCACGCTTGACAATTGCTTCTTAGCGTGGTTAAACCATTTGGATTTTAGCATTGTCACACGTCATATCACTAGCATTCACCGTTTTCCTTCAAGTCACCTAAAAGCTTTATTACATTGAATGTGTAGTATTTAACCTTCCTTTCTCAAGCTTTTAACATATTTTATTTGGTTCTGGGTACACTTGCTTTCCCGGTCATTACATATTTTCACTGCTTTGTATGATATCTCAGCAAAATAATTTTACATGTGTATATAATTCCAGTCTTTTATTCTACAGATATAAGTACTCATTGTAACTAAAAACCTTAATAATATTATTCATAACAAAATTATAAAAGTTATCCTACTTACAAGCATACCTATTAACTAATTTATTTGTTTCTTGGGTTCAATTAGATATGTAAGTACGTTCATACGATAAAGTGTAAGGTTAAGTCAAAAATTATTTTCTGGTGAGAAAATGTAATTCATCGTAAAATAACTTTTGGTTTTCGAAATTCAGCGTTGTTTGAATGTATAAGTATTGTAAAAAGTGTTCACTTTTTAGTCTCTTGGTATATGGCGTTAATAATAAATGGGTTAAACTAATTTCATACCCAAACCAAAACAATAAAGTTTAATTGTATTAGGGTAGTGTAACATTGTTCTTACCTATATCCATGCTTGTTCTGTATTGTTCAGGTATTGTCTTGAATTTAAAATATTTGGAATGCTTTAACTAAATGTGAAGGCAGAATGTGAGTAGATTCATGAATAATGGAGTCATACCTTTTCTTTGCTAGATTAACTTCATGTTCCATAATTTGCTTAATTTTGTCACTTTTAACGGCTATTGTTTAATGAATCGAGATCACACTTAGTATGAAGCATTCCAAATTGAACACGAAATTCAAAACAATAATTATCACCCGTTTTACCCACATTCCAAACACCTTAAACACCTAATTAATATCTCTTCACTTTCTCTCTTTTGCAGAACAAATGCCTGAGAAGAACGGTGATGAGAAGTTCGACACGGGCACGATGGGTTTAAAGCGCCGCGTGGCTATCAAACACCAGAAGATCCACGAGGTCATGGGTCATCACTTCATTGCCAAGTTCTTCAGGCAGCCCGTCTTCTGCTCATACTGCACAGAGTTCATGTGGTGAGTGTGAAGAGGAGGATGCAACGGATGGGATGATGGGCTAGTCGGTTTGGTCATTGGTCATCTTGGGGAGAGTGGGGCGGGGTGGGGGGTGGATGGGTTTCGATCTGGAGCACAACCTGATTTTCTGGTTCGATCTGGATTAGCACATTTATCAGCAAGTGTTTAAGGAATCTTATTATTCCAGAGTTACATACATGTATTATGAGGAAGAAGGAAGGATGGATGATATGAGTGAACATAGAGATAGCATAACAATTTTAAAGTAGGGTCTGCGTCTGAACGTCACAGAATTTCACACTTTTGTCCATGATTAATGACAAGAGTTTTGAAACGAGCAAATAACTGTGAAAAAGTCGACGACGCCTTGCCTTTGAAATCCATTAATTCTATTTCAACATACGTGTATTACATGTATGCAATATATATGTAGTTGAGACTATTGTCATGACACTTTCTATGGTCATTTGGCTTGTCATAACAATCATAGCGCTCGTTTGCCTGTCATAGAAACAAGCACCAAGGTAACAGCAAAAAAGGACTCCGTGTCCCATGGAAAAAGTGAAGCCAAAAAAACATGATTGATGGCACTTTTAAAGGCATAATGTCGCTGGTGACAGAACGTGTCCAGAATGAGATGTGACTTTCTCATTTACCGCAATATACCCTAAACGGGTTACACATCCATACATATTAAATGTTCCTCAATGGCCGCTCGCCGCAAAGGTGGATAGATTGGCTTGGGGTTTTCAGCCTTGTAAAGAGATTTGCGTAAGTAGCTGCTCAAAATATATACCGGTGTAGCGTGATATTATTGCCCCCATGATACTATTGCCGGGGGGCAAGAGTTACATGGATTTTAGCCATGATATTATTGCCTCCTCCGTGATATTCTTGCCCCCTGTGTCAAATAATGGTTTTGGATAAGTAATATATAAAATCTAAACTGACATAATATAGTATGTATTTATGTGATAAATAAATTGTGAAATAAATGTTGTTTGTCAAAAGATTGAATTAAAAATCAACATTTATGTAACTTTTCATTACTGAATTTTCGGCCATCTAATATACTCATGAAATCATTATCCTTTTTGATTTTGGATTATTTTAAGTTCTATATAATGTTACCATTTTTGTATAAAAAGACATGGATAATTAACCATATAAAAGGTTTTTGAGCCTACGAAACAAGGGACCAAGGGACACATTGAGGATTAGGATTAGTAAAAGACATGGATACCTGTTACTCCAGGGGCACTAAATTACAATTAGGTCACTTTGCTCATGTCATTACGATGATATTTGTCGTTGGAAACGTTTATTATCTATTCAAAATGGTTTTGGATGTCTTATAAATTACCGATTGTCTTAAATATGTGCCTATAACGAAAAGTGATGACGTGATTTTATTTATCACCTCCTAACAGGAATATCTTTTAAAAACGTATTTACCAGTTTTATTCAAATATTGCTCAACGGAGAAAAACTATATAGACAAAAATAATATACTGAATAGTTTGGAACATAACTATCGATAGAAATTTATCGAATTATATATACAACACTTCATTTATAGGGGGCAAGAATCTCATGGAGGGGGCAAGAATCCCATGGCCTCTTATCTATGATACTAGTGCCGGTGTAACGGTTTCAAGCTACCCCCCTAATTATTACCTCCCCGGTAATCTCAAACCGGTTTCAAGCTACCTCCCGGTAATCTGATACCGGTTTGAGGCTACCTCCCCGGTAATTTGAATCCGGTTCGAAGCTACCCCCACCGGTTTGAAACTACCCCCCTCCTAATTGTTTTATTTTTTATTTTTTGTAATTGAATAGGTTTTCAATCGATATGATAAGGCAATACGGCACCACATTCTGCCGCACAAATTCTTTAAGCCTAAAGGGAGTTATGTGCGTTGTATAAACAGAAGGGCCGTTAAGGTGTGACACCGATCCCGTATACTCCGATGACTCTATGTGCGTGTTCTATGTTCACAAATAAATTAAAATGTTTATATGAATGTGTGATTTGAGAATAATAAAATGAATTATTCGAGTTGGCAACATCGAAATGTCTCTATGTATATTGGGCAAAACCTTTAGATACCTGTGTTAATTAAGAATATAAAAATATATGTTACGAGTTGGAAACGTTTTTTTTATGTCTTTTCGTAGAATTCAAATACTTCTTATTTAAACTAAAGCAAACCAACTATTAAGTGCATCCAAGCACGTGTTAACTGTGAACATGGAAGAAGCAAATATGCTCGGGGGATCAGTTGGGATCAGTATCATACTATCACAATCCTTTGTTCATGCGACGCGCACAACCCCTTCTGCGTTTAGGAGATTAATGCAAACAAATATGATACAAAATAACCTCACAATATGTGTTAGAATAAAAAACTTTTAAAAGATAATTAAAATTAAAATTCGGGGAGGGGGTAGTTTCAAACCGGTGGGGGTAACTTCAAACCGGTTTCAAATTACCGGGGAGGTAGCCTCAAACCGGTATCAGATTACCGGGGGGTAGCTTGAAACTGGGGGTAGCTTGAAACCTTTACACCGGGAGGCAATAGTATCACTATGATAGTATTGCCGGGGGCAAGAATTTAGGGGGGGGGGCAATAGTATCATGGTACACCGGGCTGCCAGTGGTGAAAAAAGTCTTTGGTTGGGGCTGACGTCATTTCTAGTGGTTATACTCAGTATACGTCATGGGCAGATCTAAAAGCAGCCTTTTCGGGTCTTGATCATTAATAATATATACAAGTAGAGCACACGAACCTGTATTTAGACCGTCACCATCTTGGTGCAAGTAGTTAAAGGGCAAAGAGCGCCGCAATGTATCAAGACATTGACGCAGTTGATCCAATGTGGCCATTGTCGTTATTATAGGCATTAATGAAAAGAAATTTCACCGGTAGTCGGTTAATGAGTGTCTAAATAGTGTGTAGGAATCAACTGTAAAAGTGTGAAATAGTTTTAGTTTATACGTAATTTGCAGTTGTTATTTCTTGTTATTGTTTTTATGGTAAGAATATATATTGCTGATTATAATTTTGAGAGAAGAATACTAATTTAAATCATAACAGTTTATATCTTACTTTTGTATGTATGTTGCAGGGGTCTCAACAAGCAGGGTTATCAGTGCCAAGGTATGTGTTTTATTGTTTTACATATCACAAGAGCTCTCCGATCTGTCACTCACTTCTCTCTCTCTATCTCTCTCTCTCCCTATCAATCTATCTCTCGTTTATCCCTTTCTCTCCTTGTCACTCTTACTATCTCTCATCCTATCTTCATCTTTAAGTATAGGACCTATGATATCGCCAAAATATGTACATGTAGATAGACCCGTCTATTCACAAGTTCCCAGCCAGTTGTCGCTACTAATCACGCTTTCGTTCCGTCTTATTCAATCACTCTCTCTATTCAGTTTTCTCATCAGAAGCCCATAACCCCAAACCACTCCTTGTCGAATCAGCTCTATTCTGGGCACTTTTCGAAAAGGCAACCGTGTCACTTTAACTCATCAGGCCCGAAAAGGGTTGATAAATCGCAAGATGATTGATTCAGCCGCCCTTTCTATTTGAAACGTAGATATTTTATGTTGTTATTTAGAGATGATGGTTCCACTAGAGGGAGAAATAATGGACCCTTTTAAGAGTAAAAGGGCATATGATGTCACAAATAGATATGGCCGTGTTCTCATGATTTGGTCTTATTTAGGATTAGGTCTCATTGTCAGATTTATTCAGCTTTTCACATAGGTTGCTCCGGCATATGTCTCACGTGTCTTTATTTATTCTATATATCTATTTATTGCTAGGCTTACTTAATCATCTTTGACTCTCAAACCATACAATTTCTCTCTCACCGAGACCATTGAATCCTAGTATATACCAATCGTTACCCCAACCCCTATTTGAGTGATCGCCCCTAAAGCCCATCAATGCGTGCGAATTGCTCAACGAGGCTTCTTCTGTGACCACGGCATTGATCAGCGGTCAAACGACGACGTCAGTGGTGACATGGTGATTGTTGCGGTTGACGGACCTTTTGACGTCGCCCTTTGCATACAAGGACGTCCAAGTCTGCCTTTAACTGGTGTCTTTCTATAAAAGATTTCGACTTCCTGTCACAGGATTTAAGCCGAGTCTTGACTTCAAGTCAAAAATGCTGACAATCAATGAGCATCTCACCACATCTCACTCCATGGAGGGGAAACCGTTGAAATTTCGCTGTTGTAAAGCTTCCTTCTTAACGAGCGTTTGATTGCTTCAGTGCTGTGGTAACTGGCTTCGGAAATGGAATTATTGCGCTGCTTTCCGCGGGAAGATAGGTGCATAACTATGGATATTAAGAGATATTTATCGCCGCTTGACTTCCTGGTGTTCGCCAGAAAATATATTGGAACTTATTCGAAACAAGTAATCTTTTCTTTTCTACCTGATTGATTATTTGGGAACATGTTTGATTGCTTACATTTCTATTTTTCCCCTCTATACTGAACAATGTTCTGTCCGCAAAATAATTATTTTCTAGCCATTGTACAAAACAAAACCCTGCCTATGTTGTGAAAGCCCCGTCAATGATCACGACAAATGACACTTCTGGCTCGCACCCCTGAGCATCATTCAGCCCCATACATCGAGGGGCGCCGGTCTCCCATCGGGGGGTCTAGAGCCACAGACCCAGGTGCTCGTCACTTGCGGCTTCACACCTTCCGTCGCTGCTGACGCCGTGTCAAGTGTGTTGAGAAGCGAGAAAGGGGGGGGGGGCTTTTGGTTTGGGTTTCTTCTGCGACGCTTGCTCGCCCGCTGTGGTGGTTTCTTCTTGGTTTCTTCTTGGAAACTTGATTTTGCTTGTTGAGGTGTGGTGTCACTGTTGAGTTTTTTTTCACTTCAGGATGATTCAGCGTGACATTTTCGTCTTCGTTATTTTGTTCTATTTTGAAAACGTTGTCGGTTCCGCAAATTACTGTCACAGACTTAGGGATATAAATATTTTCTTGTTTGAGTGATTCTGTTGGTTCCCTATTAAAAACCTGTTTCAATACTTTCTTTTGATCAACCCGTTACCATAGCTACCTACTTGTAACCATAATGACTATTTTTGCTATGAAAAAACTGATAATAAACCTTTTAAATAAAACAAATGCTGCAACATCATACAAAACCCTGGCTGCATTCGAAAAACGGTTTTAATTATAAAAATGCACTCATTTCGGTATCAAGTTCAGCGCTTTTCTAAGAAAACCTGTTTTCATATGAGACGTCGTCCTCCTTTTCTAAATTAGCTCCAAGGCATAACGAGGTATCACGTGGCCTTGGGATCTTAAATAGCCATCGCTGCTCATTTAGCGGGTATAGCGGGTACGAGGTTAGGGTTTTCTAGAATCCGTTGATGGTCTTTTGAGTTTTGTTGCCATCGATTGTTGGCCACAGCCCAGGACAAGGCTCGTTGCATCTGCAAAGTGACACCGTTTTTGTCCTAAATGGGCTAGGGCTCATATATGCTTTTACCTTGGTGTCGTATGCCGCAGTAGAGTTGTGACAGGTTACAGTTTCATATGATTTAGGTGTCTGCTCTAACAATGGTCTTCTCATTTTCTTATGGAACTGAAATCGCATTGTTTGCAGTCGGCTACACTTTTGACTCTTTCTGAAAAAAGTGTTGATGTGCTCTAGAATATGTTTACCCGGTAATATCTTACAGGTCTCTGAGTATCAAAATAATCAAAAAGCGTCTTGTGCTAATTTCGGTTTGCTTGAGTGAAATATTTCAATTTAAATATGTTGAACATTTTTATTCAATTGTGCTATCTATTAACAACCCAATTTTTATTTGTCTCATGGAAAAAATGTGATAATGGTAGCTCGCCAAACACAATTATTGTTCCATAAAAAACTGCGACAATGAAAAATATGTGTTGTCCCATGCGATATTCAGAGTTATATTGCATAAAATTGAATTGAGCGGCGTTTTATTCACTTTGTTTCTTCTGCCATATTACTTTTGTTTGTTCCACAGCTTTGTGCTGTTTTGTGATGAAGGGCTGGAGACCTAATATTTACCTGTTATATTTCTCCCTATCAATTTCAATTAGGTGCCTGTTTCATGTAATTACGTGAAGCTGCCTTTATTTGCTGCATTTACCTGTGTAATAGTGTGTTTTCTCATCAATTCATTTCCTCTTGTAAGCTAATAAATAATGATTTGTTTAATCATGAGTGAATCATGTAAAGTATTTTAAACGGTTTTTAAGTTTATTAATTTAATATTAAATTAAATTATAACTATTTGCTTCATTATGTTCGTTGCCATGGTTTCAGATTGTAACTGCACGGTGCACAAGCGTTGTCATGACAAGGTGATCGCGCGCTGCCCCGGCAACGCCATGGACAGCATGGAGACCAAGGTAACTATGGCTTTGTGTGTAAGAGATCTGAAAGTCAAATATAAGCAAAGTGAGCAAACATAAACAAATATAAGCAATGACTTTTGAATTTGCGCGAGGGGAACAGATTTGTCATTAAATTTCCATCCCATCAATACTGCAGCAAGAAGCCACGATAAAACATATAAAACAAATAAATGACAACGACCAATCCCACAATGCATTGTATTCAGCCTTAAGAGTCGCATGCCACCTATGAATGGGCTGTGAATGCGGATCCCTGACAACTGCACATTAACAAGCAAACACCCAACACCCCGCTCCCATGCCCCGCTCTCACTCGCTCCATTGTGCTGAGCGGAAGGACAGGATCGACCAAGGCAAGCCCCAACACTAATATGTACTTTGTCGGCCTAGGAACGGAATCGAGTCGGGCAAAACCAGCCACAATCTCCTTTTGAAAACGGGGGGCTCAAGTTACCCTCGCTGTCGACAGCAAACCCCCTGTTTTGCGCCCCACTTAAGTTACTTCCTGGAAGAAAAGCGGCTAATCTGTCATTTGAACCCCCTTCTTGTTAAAAACAAAATCATATAGAACAGGTTTATTTTATGCAGTATCCTTACAGGGAATAATAAAAAAATGGAGAATTGCGAACTTGAACAATATTTCCGCAATATGGGTGTGAGAGACGGTTAGCAAAACAGAAACTGAGATCCTAGATTCGTATCTTACACAAGGCGAACTGGCTACAAAAACTCATGATTACCCCACATTTTAAATGCTGAAAAATGCATATGCCATAAATCGAGCAGGCCTTTATCGAGGATAAACGTAATTAGATGGCATAATCATTTTCATACGATCTGAAAAATGACAATGTGTCTTCATTTTTTCATTGCGAAATGGCCTTATTTGAGCGCTACAGTGTGTCAGATAGATTATGGCTAATGTTGTTTGAGGGAGCATTAATGGAATTACGGTGAGTGCCTGGGCCTTGTCAAAGGCTGTCCCTGTCAAAAGAGCCCAGGCTTCCCATCCCTTTTTCCGCTTACAATGAATCTTAGTTTTTGTCATTGGGTGGACGGGACTTTTAAAAAACCTTCGTATTAAAATTTGCAATTTTTGATTCAGAAAATGTCATTTGAACCAGTTTCCTACGTTCAATTTACTTATATACAATGAAACATCGCACTTCCAACTCAGAGACAATGACCTGTCAATTTATGCTCTTGCAGATATATGTAAAATATACCAGTTATTGTACAATAACTCTTTGCTCGTAGTAATAATCTACAAGTGCTAGTGTTGATTATGATAGCTTGATTATCGCCTTATTTGCACTTTTTATAGCGTAAATAATGATTGTATGGTCGTCAAACAAGTTCTATTTGAACAACAGTCATATGTTTTTATTGAAATTTGACCCTGGGTTGAATGTAGTATGAAAAGTAGAAATCGCTCAGTACAATGCCATTAAACGGGTTGTGCTAATAAATGGTTGATGCCAACATGTTAGTGCCACAGTTGACTAGTAAAAATATGAGAACCCTTTCACGAATACGCACCCATTTCATTATATTGCTTCTCACCCAAATAGCATCCCACATCCAATGAATTTTATATTGAAATTAGTTCGCTTTATTAGGCAACGACGATGAGCAATAAAATATTTATTCTGTGGAATCAGGACTTAGATATGTAGAGCAAGCATATTCGAAGCACTTGTCGTTCTCAAGGTCGTACTTACTCATATGAGAAAAGAGGGAAGAATGGAATATAAGGCAGGGTGACGGATCACATCCATACATCTATCCAAACCCAAAGACACCAAGGCCATGTTTAAAACAAATGGGACCACAGCATGTAGAGGAACAATGTGTTACCGCGCCCCTTGCCCAGGTCATTCGCTTCATGAGAATGATCTATTCTCCCTCTAAATCAACGCCGCAAATGGCACCGAACCCTTTGAACCGACGACGCTACGTTTTTGTTCCCTCCTATTTTTTCGCGCAATTTGTGGACAATGTGCTCGTTAGTTCGCACTTGGTTTTTTGGGATCATTTACGGACTCGGGTTGAGACGCGGAAAGGGAAATTGCTATCAAGTCGTTGTGCTGGTAGAAGATCGGCGTTTACTTTTCCTTGCTATATTTCTCGTCTTGTGGCTTCATATTGTCTCATAATGTCACACCATTCTGAGAATAATAGAACGACCTTTTTGCAATACGCACAGCTATGCAAAACCATTGAAACTTCACAAACTTATGCATGTTCAACAACAGATATGATCCCGGAATTTCGTGATAGTAGGGTTAGTTTTGTGGTAGGCCCATGGAAAAAATATTGCTAAGACATAAAAGACAGTTTAATAAGATGAAACATGCGCCTTCCCCTTATTTTACGTTTTGCCTCATAATGACGCAAGATTTATGTTTTTGCTCCAAGTACAATGGCTGAAACAAGATAGATCGGTATTTTTCTCATGCCTAATAGCATTCATCTGCCAAAGCAAGCCCTATGTGTCCCCTGCATTGTTTTTCGCATTTCAGCTTCACAACAAGTGTTTCATCTTGCAGTGTTTGCGTGCTCATCACTGGTGTCTTGTTTCCTTTTATGAACTGGTTTCCATATTTGTTTTCTGGTGTTGTCGTGTATCTTGCCTTTATTCAACAGGACCCATATTTTCCGCTCTCCTTTGCCTTACCGTTAAAATCAATGTAAAATGGTAGGAAAAAGAGTAAGTTTAAAGTTAAGTCTGAGGCGGAGAATATGGGTCCTGGTCTTTGCAGAAATTCACCGGTACTGTGATTTTTATTCAACTGGTTTCCATTGTTTTGTCTTTTGCTGCAGAAATTGACGGAGCGGTTCAACATCAACGTGCCACATCGCTTCAAGGTCAACAACTACACATCGCCCACCTTCTGTGATCACTGCGGCAGTCTCCTGTGGGGCCTCTTCAGGCAGGGACTCAAGTGTCAAGGTGCGTGTCACATATATTCCCTAAACTATGTCATTGTCTGAATACAGAAGTTTGCCGTTGAATTCCATGCTCCCCTCCGCTGGGTGGCTGGTGTCATGTATCTGTCGTAGTCAATCTGTGAAAACCGCGTATGTTGACATTCGCTACAATTTTCAGTCAATGTCAACATACGCTGGTTCACTCAGCGAATGTCAACAATGCCTAAAATTTCCAGCATATTAGCATATAAAAAATATTATACAAGATTTTCAATCCCAAGGTTTAGGTGAATAACCTTTTCCTAGAAAATTCACACTTTGCATAGCCTACTTCTAGACAAGCAATATCCTGAGTCTAATTTTATGTCACCATAGGGTAATTCCGCTCAACAAATCTTATCACTCGAGTATCTCCTTTTCCAAGACAAAAGGGCATCAAAACTCCTTGCGCTCATATCCTTAGCCGTCTTGGCACCATTCAAGGCTAGGCTAGTGCACAATGGGCTTTAGGGTGTCTTCTTAGAGGAGTTCAGGGTCCGTCTTAAAAAGGATGAAGTAGTATCTAACCTGGATGCTGCTCTAGCTTATATAACATTCCATGTTATTGCATAGATATTATCATTTTGTTTCTGTATTCTTTTGGCCCAGTTGACCCTGGGTAAGATACTTGTGTTGACTTTTATTAGATTAATTTCCTGTATGGAATTGTTAGAAGCATAACGTTGTGGTTGCTTCTCAGATAACTATCCTTTTAGTGGTAAGGTGCCGTTTAAAAATCTCTTATTTCTGGATAATGAGAACGATGCGTTTTAGAATCGGAACCATCCAAATTGAAATTCATCATTCTGATTTCATGCTCTGCTTCTTCAATATGTTTTCTTTGCTACCAAAATAAATAAAAAAGTGTTATTTGCCTTATTCAGATGATGTATCCATTGTCGATTTTAGCTAGACCTCATCCCATCTGTATCAGAACATGCAAATAATCAGCAGTGCTTGATAAATGAACGTCAAAAATGAAGGATCGCAATGGCATCATAAGTAGTTTGTCCATGAATAATAAGAGTTGTTGTATTTTTGTAGGATTTATTATTCAATGGTTTTGCCTATTGTTTTGTTGCTTTCAAGGTTAACCTGCAACTTATGTCTCTTGATAAAAAAAAACATGGCTGTTTAACACTTAATTTGAGCATAATTGTTCGATCTTTGCGTCGGGCTCAGGACACTTAGCCGTGTACAAGGTTCTGACATGACGTGAGCGAGAGGTATAGGATTCGATCCCACCGGCTGGCATCCCATTGCCTATTTTCCCAAACCACAATTCCAGACGTTATGGTCTATCTTGAACCGACTGGTTCCAATAAATAATCAAAATTTATTCCTAGATGAGAGTGACATACGGGGTGACATAATGTTTAAAACGGACGTCACCCAGGCCCTTTTAATGCTGATTTTTAGCAAGTCTCCAACC
>LQRL01159067.1:0-10758 GCA_001703475.1 Hydroides elegans
GCGTATGGACGAAACCATACGAGACCGTACGCGTCCTCAGGACGCAAAAAAGCGCACCAGGACGCGCTGGGGTTTAGTTTTATACGCGCTCATAGGGGTAGATAAACAATAAAAATTAGTGTGAATAAGAAAATATTGAAATTATTGGGTTACACTATTGAAGGGCTACTGTAGTTTATTAGACTACATGTATATATTATCTAGGTGTGATGGGATATTGTTCTAATGAAACATGCGAAATCAAGGACAATCGTTTTCCATTTCCTGTATACCAGAATATTTACAAACAATCACCAAATTGACCAACCCACATAACTAGGTTATTGAGGCCGCATCCCGATACCGACCTAAATTGGCTATTATCTAAGTACACACTGTTGCCAGACTTCAAAGGTGTAGAACCAGGAACAGGAGGAACAACACTTTAGAAGGATCTTCTCATCTACCCTCACCTTCCGCCCGCCCACAATGGAAGTAGTTATGGTTTCTGTGCATAAAGATGCTTAACATATAAACCACCTTTTAACACGGGAGATTGGCAAGGCTTCAAGGTGGCCTGCAAACAGAAGAACTGGATTCTATGAGATAAACAAGCTAGGGTGTATCTTAGCGTTCGCATTATGTGATCGTAGAGTTAACGGCGCGAGGGTCGTTTGAGACACCGCTCGTGATCTTGCAAATCCCGAATTCATGCTTGGTTCTTATTCTTACTGTTGTATAATATATTAAGAATATTAAGAACATTAAGAATAAGAACCAATATATAGATATATCTATGCAATTTTGTTCGCTTATTCTGTGCTCTAAATTTGTATATCCTGTGCAAGAGCCGTTTCAGCGACGTGCATGTCGTATAAAATGATAGTCGCGCTTGAGTGATCTTCGTTTATGGGTTAGACTGAACCCTGCATATATTTTACTCATCGAAATGTTGGATATAAAGAAAAAGCATTTAACAGCTGATTCGTCGCGAGATGATGAATTCAATTTTTATACGTCAGAGTTAAAATAGGGGTGACTTTTACACTGTATCTATTTCCATATATCATTATTATTGTTAATTTCCTTAAAATAATACAACTGCCCACGGAATCCCTCACACTACAAGGGGAGGGGTCAATCCATTCATTGATAGTGGGTAATATGCAACAGGGTCTACATCTATAATATTATGATAGCAATCTCTATGAAGGGGAGAGAGAAGGGGCGGACTGACTCATGTAATAATCCAGTCTGAGGCGCGAACATGGAAAGGGGGCTATATAATGGTTAACCCAATGGAGAGACTGGTTATATGTGGATGATGGGATGGAGAAATAAGGTCTTTATATGATTAAGTTATAGTTAAATATATAGAATATAAGAATCTAACACAAAAGGAAACTTATTCAGCAAAGAAATGAAATTCAATTAAAGAGAAAAATTATTATAAGATTAAAATGAAGAACATTACGATTAAATTAATTATTTAACAAATATCAAGTAAAATGAACGGATAGTTTGAATGTGTATTTCAATATAAAAAAAGGAAACTTGTAAGAGTTTAGTTTTTAATATTATTCAGTAAGTAAGTAAATGATTTCAGCAGCTTTATTTGTTTTTAAATATTACTGAATAGCAAAGTAAAATTTATATTACTTTGCTTATAAGGCTCTAAATATATAATTAAAATCTTAGGTGAAAATATAAATTCTCCATTCATTTTGCATAAATTCGTTGTCAGGAAATCTAGCTATGCCAATTTAAATTGTATTTTTCTATGCCAGTATAAACTGTATTTAATCCTGCACATTAAAATAAGCCGTCCCTGTGTCCATTTTCTTTTTTCTTAAAATCTAAAATTAATAAATTGTGCGTGAACGCACAATTGTATAGGCATTTTATATAATTGGTAAAGGAACCATTGCATGTTACGAGTTATGTTTAAAATGAATTTTATTTGTTTCTTTATTCGTTCTAGCACAATGCAGCTACCCGCAATCCTATTAAGCGCCTCGGCGTGTCTTTGCGTCTGCTACGGTCAGAGTTATCACTGGAGCAACGGCTGGAACGCGGGAAAACGTTCCTATGGCAGCCAAGAAGAATACCATAGCAACCAACAAGATACGGACTTGACACATAAAAATGAACTTCGTCATTTAATGGACTTGTTTAAACATACACGATTGGAACAATTGGGTGATTTAGATGCAGACAATGCATGGTCTCCAAGCAACGAGTATCCCACGTCGTCCCATAGCAACACGTTTTTCAATGACGTGAAACGCACTCGTAGCCAAGGAAATGCTTATGATGATGAAAATGGGCTACAATATCCGCCTCGAGGACAATTTGACCAGATACCAGATATAAACGAATGGCATGCACAGACAGAACAGTATATTGAGGATTTAAATAATCGATTACGAAATATCATTTATTTCAAGAATCCAAGTGAAAATGGAGTTTACAGTGACAAACAAATACCAAATGTGTTGACACAGTCGTATATGAATAACAAAGAGTCTAGGCATACCCAGGACAGCACGGATTTAGAGGATAGTCGTAAGAAACGAAAACAATCATCTCTGGAGTCTACGAGTGGATTCGAAGAAAACAATGCTCACGCTAAGGACCTACAAAGGCTATACCACCTCGTGCTTCAAATCATACAGGTAAAGATTTAATCCGTTCAAAATATCGATTAATACAAAAAATAGTTCCCACCGCAGTAACGAGAACTAGTCTTATTCAAATCTCAAATGATTTTTATTTCTCGAACAAAAAAAACGCATTTGAATAGGTCTAAAAAAATACAGGTCACCTTCAAACTGAAGTTGCGGTGGAAAAAAAAAAAACAATTAATTTTGTAAATAAATATACTATTTGACACCTACCCAGGGGCTTTTGGGCTTTTGACATTTGCCAATTCGATCAAGTTTCAAGAAAAAAGCGATGAATTCCAAAATCTTGCTCCTGTTGCCCCTTCCAAGAAGTTCTGTTAATAAACCCCGCTTAACCTTCAGCGGCAAAAGGTGCATAGCAACTATAAGTGATTATTACTAAAAGAGAAAAATCTACGATAATTGCAAAATTCTGGGTGGTAGCTATTACGAATAATCTCCTAAGAGAATCTAGAAGCCAATGGACCTTTAATTTTGTATCAATTGACACTTTTATTTCAATTTTTATCTAATTTCAAAATATAAACGTATGAATCAACGAATAGACGAATTAAAAGATATGAATGTTCTGGAAGATATTCTATTTAGAATATTCATTAAAGAAACCACTAATCAAGTAAAAGATAAAGAAACACAATAGTATTTCGTTAAACAAATACTAATTTTACCAGATTTATAGTTGTAACAGAGAGCTTAATTGCATCCGGGGTCTTATGCAATATACGAATGTAAACATCAATTAGATGCTATTGATCCAGAAATATAAATTGCATATATCCACAGTCAAGACTGTATAATCAACTCATGAAAGCATGTTTAAATTATGTCTCTATGTTGATTTGGCCATTTCGGCCTAACCGAAATCCCAACCAAACCTCTCCCCAAATTGAAATCCACAATTTATGAATAGACTGGATCCATCAAACCATCTGTAAAAATGTCAAATTGTTCAGGAAAAGAGCAATTAAAACATTAAAATAGGTCATTGATTTCAAGAGTTCTATTGGATTTGCATTGGATCAGTCTAGGCCTTACAACGTCGATCTATACGATCGTGCCAAAATTAAACTACTCCATAATATAACATGTTGAGTGTGCTTTTTAAAACACAATATTGCATGAAAACCTTCAATGATCTATCAATGAACAAGCTAGCTAATAAAACTAAAAAATAACTAGAAGGTCAATGAGCTTGGATCCCCCGTGAACTTTAACAATGCGTATATGCAGGATGGTCAGTTTTTACTAAAATTAACTTTGGAAATGACGAACTATTTTCGACAATTTTCAACCGATCAAGATGACACCATGACCAGGCACGACTGCAGACCTTGGTTTATATGTGTATTAAATAAAAAATCTCTCGCTCAATTCCTTCATACTAAACTCGCGTGCACATGTACTTAACATCGGGTGAAAATGTTAAAACCGACAATTTTCAAAGTGTTCCAGAATCGACAATTTTCACCCGATCCAGATAAAACCTTAACGAGGCACGACATCAGACTTCAATTTATACGAGAATAAAATTTGAAAGGTATAGCTTAATTGCTTCATACCAAACTCGCCTGCACAAAGAGCTTGACATCTGTAAAAATTATTAAAATCGACAATTTTTAAAGTGCTCCAGAATCGACAATTTTCAACCGATCGAGATGAAACCTTGACGAGGCACGACTTCAGACCTTGGTTTATGCGTGTATAAAATTTAAAAGCTCTAGCTCAACTCCTTCATCCCAAACTCGCGTGGACGAAGTACCCTATATCAAGCGGGACAGACAGACAGACAGACAGACAGACGGACGGACGGACGGACGGACAGACGGACAAGCTCAACCCTATATCCCCTCGTTTTCAGGGGGGATAATTAAATTTTGCAAAATGCAACTAACTGCTGTAACAGAAGTGATTTATTTGCATAAATCTGATGTCACAATATAACTTCACGCGATTTCTGGTAATTGCAAAAACAACAAACACATCGAATGACATAACTACATTTTGTCCTATATATGCAACACTAAAACACCTATTCATCCGTGCAATATATTGTGACAATAATGCATACCAAGAAAAGTAACTACAAATAGTCATGATGTCCATTTAAAGCATCGAGTCATAACACCGTTTACATGATTAGCTAAATCGCGAAAATATCACACGAGACCAGCGAAGCAAAAAAATAAAAAATTCTCGGGAGGATACATTTCCCCGCGAGTGTAAAACAACATACGTTACTTATGACGTCAGTACCAACACCAAAAAGTGTGAAAACGTAAGCAGAAACGCGGCATCGGTATAGGTTAGACAAACACGGGCCTCCTCCGCCCCCTTTCGACCCTTATATGCCCGAGGGCTACAGACAATTAAGCTGTAGTTTTGGATCAGTCTCTCAAATAATTGGCTGAGCTGCGAGCGATCAAATCGCATTATTACAGCTGACATGGGTATGTCGGGCCAAACGGGCTATTTAAGGCACTACTTGTGATCATGTAAGTGATCCGCCACGAAAAAAAGTAAAGTATAGAAACGGGATAAGGGCCTGGCCACGTTTGAAGCTGATTCGAGCTTTTCATCCCAACAAGTTGTAAATAATTCGCATGCGAAACTAAGACGCATCTTAGAGTGTTTTTTTAACACGGTTTGTTCCGGATAGAAAGCACCTTATGTGGCCAGGTCCTAAAAAACAAAGACCCCGCTACCGTCCCGGGAATGGCTTTGGCAACATGACATAGAAGTACAAACATTATTTCTCCAGCTGCAGTTTGAACTAAATGTACCCCTTAAGGCGACACAAAAATGTAGGCGGGTTGCCAAACCGGCGGACTTTAAATCGAATCTTTGGAAAAATGATGAGATTTGGACTAAGATGATCAACTTTAAAAAAGAAAGCAAGTTGAAGGGGAAATGGACACGTTATAGGATTATTTCTATCTATAGTAGCTGAAATGGCATATCAGACCTAAGAAGTAAGCTAAACCAATTTGAGACGACTCTGGTAACGTGATGCCTCCGTCCCAACCACTAAGATTGAGTAACGATTCATTTGATCGTCTGTAACAATTTTCACAGGAAAATAAACACACATATACTTCAACCCTTGGCGGAAACGATATATTCGGGAAATGAGCTATCAATAAAATTGTTGTAAATTAGATTGATTGGTTTATTTATTTATTTTAGATAACAACCACCGTTTTTAGCTAAAAAACATCTGAATTCGAATATACAAAATGCCATTTGGATTTCAGACCATACCAACCAAACGTGGATCAAACTATAACAATCAATTGACAATGGTCTATTTACATATTCAAGCCGCTAATGTGGTACCCAATGATATCATAACTTGACCATTTGGTTATTTGCGTCAAGCAATGCACAAGAATACACTTGTAGGTCACATTTCGCTCTAAAAAATCCAGAAATAGCTTAGTAACTCAAGGTGACTTACATGATACAGAAAAATGTGGACGTCAGGCTGGGCATCAATTTTCGTCTGAATGAATTCGGGTTAATTGTAAAACCGAGAACCATGCTTTTTCAGGGGTAACATTAATACATAATAAATTGCATTTTGGTGTCACTGTTGTTTTGGCTAATATAAGGCTAAATTTCAACTACGACATTTGCAAAGATATTAGCTTCTGATTCTACGCAGATAAACTGACTGAATTATTAATGAACTTAATTTCCAATGTAACGCACCAAGGAAAATGAAGTGTCAATTGATCAAAATGGTCTCACCTAAACACAATATCGAAATTTAGATATCTGCATAATAAGTAATAATAACTGCAATATATTCCTTACACAATGAATATATCAATTATAAAGCATGTGTACCAGTACTACTAAATAAAACTACACTATATCTGGATAAAATCATTAACTTAAAATCCCTGAAGGGCCCAGCCAATGCCCCTCCTCCATTTGCCACCAAAAAAATTTTTTTTTAACACAATAATTCGTATTTTGATCACAAATATTACAATTACTTATTTCCCTTATTTCAGGCTGGTGATGAACGCGTGACGTCATTAGATGAGTCATCACACCACGTGCTTCCGGCTCGCCATTCTAGATTAATACGCGCACTACAACCAGCCAATCAGGTGAGAGATAAAATAGTTACATCAAAATGGCCTTCGTTTTAAGCGTTTATGAGATACTAAATAATCAGAATATTGAAATAATAATGGTCATAATCAACGTGACCAGAGACGAATACTTCTGAGCCTCTTAACTTAAATAAGACAAAATTGGTTTTTCATCTTCTTGTGTAAAATCCCTCCAAATACTTAAAGTAGTGCGTGTCCCTTTAACCGTCCTGGTCATTATATGAGCAAAGGTGTTAGCAAGAGTGACCCGTGTAAATTTCCCAACGGTATCCAACGCCTAATTGCATAACGTTAATTGCTAGGTTGATGGCCCATTCCATAAGTAACAATACATTACAAATCGTCTAGAATGATGTGGCAATTAAAGATCTACATAATAAATGAGAGACCATTGTCTTTTCGATATGCATGGGTTCCTAATGGTTTGAGATGAATGTGTTGCATAGAAATTAGTTGTATGGAAATTGGGTTTCCAGACGTAAATGAAATAAGTATGCAATGACCGTGTGAAATTACGTCAATTATAAAGTAATTCATTGTTGAATAACTCATTTATTACTGTAAAGAATGTCGTCAATATTTTTCACCTGTACTTGAAACTGAAAACTGTTTACTTCAGAATATGTCTATGTATTAAACAGGTTTTATTTGTTTCTGCTTTCAGGATAACTTTCGGACATAAATGGGACTCTCGGCTGATCACGAAAACTGCAATTTCACATTGAATCAAAATTATATTCAAAATTATTTCCTTTATCCTAGTAACACTCTTTGAAAGAACTAACTGTTAAATAAAATGTCGAATCGGCGAATGCGAGAATACATGTCAAATAATTTTTCTGTTAATATGTGATATGTGTAATCGCTTTTGTCACAAGAGCAAAAAGAAAAAATGTGTTGCTGTTCAGTTTGTTGAATTGTTCAATTGAAAGAAAAAACAACAGAATAAAATAAACTTTACACATGGCTGGTGTGTGTTTTGTGTTTTGATGCAATCGAAAGGGTATTTTGACATATTCAACTTATTGGTGACTCAATCAGAAGATAACAACTAAGACAAAAGTCCTAAAGTGCTATAAATCCAAGTTTTAATCTAATCGACCCTGTCTACCGTCGATAAACGTCAAATACAGTTTCAACGAATTGTCTTAGAATCAACATTTTATTCATGTATGTAAAATGAAAGGCACGACGTTTTGACATGAGAAAAATACATCTACGAATTTCAGGAAATACGAATGCTTCCTTCTTTATACATAATACGGGCAGTAAAAAAGAAATACAGTAAAATAGCACTAGAAACTGTGATCGAAGTCCCCAACTCCATCACATTAGGTACAGTGCAACGAGAACAATAAGGGTTACCAAGAAATCACTCCAAATATAAGTACTCATATCGTCAATAGGTGCATTGTTTCCTACATAAATCCCCTAATAACACTCAGAAAATGACTCACAAATCCCATTTTTAACGATAAAAATATCATCATACGGAAACATCTTAAAGATTTGTTTCTACTCGACCAATACCTTTAATATTCACTCCATTGAAAACACATCTATTGGTCGCCATAGCAATTTGTCGAGATCATGTGACCACAAATCGGACCAATCAACTGGATGAACAAAAAGAAAGCATTGGAAAGGTCCAAGGGGCAATGAACGTAGAAAAAAGGAGTTGTTTGATTCCATTCAGATTTAATCGCGATGTAAAATGTGCAGTTTTTCGCATTTTCTGTAAATGTTGGCTTGACTGAACATGGTCTGTACTTTGGGCAATGGCGGGGGATAGCCGGATATCTTGTATGATGTCATCTGTACTTTTTATGTCGGATAGAAATAAACATGTTTCAAGAATCTTCGTTTGAATAAAAACAGCAAGCGTACATATACATGTATTCATGTAGATATAAACTTAGCAAACTATGCCATTTTGAGAAACCGCTTATAATTTGACCTTGACATCTAACCTCAAACTCAAAATTCAAGGATGTATCGAAAATAATGCGTCGTTTGGATTCACTTACGTACCCTCTGAAGTGTCAAAACATCAACTACACGGCCATAAATCCCTTAATACGCAGTAAACTATAGAGATTGGAAGCGAAAGTTCAAAATATTTGGTTCATACAAAATGTACAACCGAAACCTTGAAATTGTACATTAATTATTGTAGATTCTCGATATTAACGACAAAAATTATATTAACATGGAGAGTTGAACACTCTTAATCGCTTCCATCGAAAGAGTATACCTTTAAATGACAAAGGCGGCCAGAAAGATAGACATGACGAAATGTCTTTGTCTTCAAATCTAAGTTCATGTGCAGGACATAAGCCTTCGCTTCACGAAAAATGAATATTTCATACTTGTTTCAATGAACATTCCGTACACATGCTAATATCTATATGTCATAAAAATATAAATAATGCCCTATAACTTATAGACGTGTCAATCATTTCAGGATCTAGACCGGATCTGTTTATTGCATGACTGATTCTCATCCATTGTTCCGCATTGAACTACCAATAACCATTACCACATTGCCACCTTAACTACAACCAAAATACGCTTAATTATTAAAACACGTGTGTGATCCCCCTCCAAGCCAAACGGAGGCATAACAAGGCATCTAACATACCTCACGTGCCAATATTCACCAATTAATATCAAAATACGTTGTTTCTCATTATTACGGGACCATTTGTGACGCAATTGCCCTGTAGCCCCAACAAACACCGCCCAAAATACATGTAGAAATTCTATGACACGAGACATCCGACCCCTCGATCTTTTCGGCAAGCCACGTTTTTTTTTCTATTTTTCGGCAAGACACGTTTCAATGGGCGTGATACACCTTAAGGGCACGTGTTTGACATTGTACCTAGACATCCGTTTCACAAGGTTTTTTTTTTACTCAAAATTAAATTAGGGGAGCGGAAAACGCAGCAATGTTATTTGGTGTTTCATCCATTGAAAAAAAAAGTCAAATGCTAGGAGTTTTTTTACTTTTGTGTCATAGCTAGAGCGTTACTTACCGGTTTATATACGTCGCATATGCACATGAACATATGATAAATATCAAGTTCTTATATACTCTGTTCGCATTGTTCATACTATAATAATATGAACGATGTGAACAGAGTAAGATGGAAAGTTGTGCCCGTATAAGAAAAAAATACTTGCATAACCCAGAGCATGGGTCATACCGTCACATAAGGGCAATATGCAATGAGGAAGCCTTACATAGGAAGTTATCGCACGAAGACAGGAATATCTGATAAATGAAGTCGGATGAATGATTGTATCTTTTGATATGTCGTCTGAACATTTCTATTTTTATACATAATGCCTAGAAAGTAGAGCATTATGCTTAGAAGTTTGACGCAACTAAACTGTATCCGTATGATTTGCCACAACTCCTATCAAACTCCAACTTCTCGTTCCCTTATTATTCAAACGCATCGGGCCCTACTCAGATTTACCTTGTTCTCATGGTGTATATTTTGGTAATTTGGAAATTTTTATGCCTTGATTTTGCCGGAAAGATTTTGACTCAAGAAGGTTTGAAATGGATTCCTCACCAGCATTCTGATAAACATTTACATGAGTCCCGAACCCCATGAGTGTCCTCTAGATCCAGATCACTCGTTCCCTCCATCATCACCTGCATCTTGTAGTTCACCCCTTGAATGACTCAACCTTTTGCCGCTACTTGAAATAAAAAACCGGTAAAGCGTTCTAAAATTCTTTTTCGAACCGACCGACAGACGCATACCTGCATCTGGTTGTACATGTACCATCCTCTCACCGAGTCCCGTTTTTTTTCAGCTGCATAATCCCTACCCTTCCCCTCTTGAGATCCAATCCCTCATCCCTATATCCATTACCTGCATCTTATTGTACACGTAAATGAGTCAATCTTCTCTTGAATATTACTTTCAAACAACGAAATCTCCCCCCCCCCCCCCGGG
>LQRL01159083.1:4056-14348 GCA_001703475.1 Hydroides elegans
CTAACATTTTTACCCGATGTTAAGTACATTGTGCACGCGAGTTTGGTATGAAGGAATTGAGCGAGAGATTTTTAATTTAATACACTTATAAACCAAGGTCTGAAGTCGTGCCTCGTCATGGTGTCATCTCGATTAGTTGAAAATTGTCGATTTTGGAGCACTTTAAAAAGTAGTGAAAAGTTTATATTCAGATGAGGAAATGCGGGTGATAATATAAGATATTATCATTTAAGTACGTGGTATGTGCTTATATAAGCAAACATGCTTATATAAGCATATTATTTTTTAGATAAGTCAAATGATATTCTTTCTTCACTTGTCTCGTCAGCTACCCTCCAAAAAGTGATTTTTGCGTGTGATTTTATAAGCAATCATGCTTATATAAGCATATTTATAAGCAATCATGCTTATATCAGCATATTAATCAGCAAATTAATAGAGATGTGTTAACACCTATCTGGGGAGCCTGGTGCATTTGGAATTGGCTTACAAAAGTAATCGTGCTTATATAAGCATATTTGCTATGTAAGTTAAATGATATATTTGTTTCACTTGCCTTGTCAGCTGCGTCTCAAATGTATCTGGGATGTGCTTATATAAGCAAAATTTAATATAATAAAATTATCTTCTTACTTCATAGGCCGTGTCAGTTGCCTCTCAAAAGCATTTTCTATGTGCTATATGTGCTCGTGCTTATAAAAGCATATTTTCTTTAATTTATAAATTGAGGATACTTTTTCCAACCGGTCTCGTCAGTTCAAGAGATGTCTTCAGAAAGAAGTGAGTGATGATGCAAAATGTTACTCTGTTTTTCTTTCATCGCATGATCTTGCTTATTTGCAAAATAGTTCATCATTTCAAAAGTTGATTTTAGTAAAAACTGACCTGCATATACGCATTGTTGAAGTTCACGGGGGATCCAAGGTCACTGACCTTATAGTTGGTCTTGAAGTAGTCTGCAAGCTGATCGACGACAATTCTCTCAATCAGTTTTGAGAGGAATGACAAGTTGGAGATAGGTCTAAAATAGGAAAACTAGCTTGAGCTAGCCTTCTTTTGGATGGGTGTCACAATGGCTTGTTTGAGTATTTTCGGGAGATACCCCAGTTGCAGTGAATAGTTCACTATATCACGTAATGCATGGGAGAACCTCATCGACACATTTCTGTAATAATTCGGTTGGAAGGGTGTCTAAGCCGGACGATTTCGTTGGTGCATTTAGAATATAGCGTTTGACCTCACGGGGCGACATTGGTCTAAATGTTGTGAAACTGGTAGCACATTGTTAATCGGATGCGGGGACCCGTTTGTGATCAAACAAGGAGCTTATTTTAGCTATTTTGTCTTTGAAAAACTCCTAACATTTGTTGGCTAGCTGCTTATTGCTCGTAGAGTCTGGATAGATGATAGGAGTTATTGAGTTATTGCGAAGCGAGCCTACGAATTGAATAATCCTTTGGGGGTTTTCGCATTTTCTATCACTTTTTTTCTAGTTAGATTCCGTTTTTTCCTCGATATTATTTTATTCACTTGGCTCGTTTCCGATTTGAGATGTTCCAAAAGGCAGGGCGACGGATGTTTTTCCATTTTTTCTCTTATGATCGTCTATGTCTTTTAGCGAAATGGATTTCTTCGTCATACCAAGGTTGGAGAGGCTTTTGTTTGCCCTTGCGCTTTTGGTATGGGGCTTGGGAGTCGAGCACAGTTCGAACCAATGAATCGAAGAAGCTAAAAATATTGTCAAAGTTTTTTATCTGTTGGCCCACTGTTTAGTTTTTCTGCTCTATCCTGTTTAAAAGCTTTGACGTCTATTGATTTCAGTTTGCGAAACTCTGCGGTGATGGGCGTTGATTGTGTTTTTGACATCGCTAATGTTGTTGTACAAGAAAGTGGTCGGAAACTAACGTAGATACCGCGGTTTGCTTGACAATGTCATCGTTTTTCCTAGAGATAATGAGATCGATCGTGTTGCCAGAGACGTGGGTAGATTTGAGAACGTGCTCAGTAAGGTCATATTGTGTGAGAATATCCAGGAACTGTCGGAACAGTGCGATCGTCGTGTTTTTGAGGATGGATGTTGAAATCGCCATTAACTAATATAGGTTCTTTTCATGTGTTTAGAGAAGCCAAAAGTGTGTCAAATTCATGCAAAAACAGGTCAATTTGGAGTGTTGTGGCCTATAATGACACTGTGAGTTAGACTATACAAATTTATTTGCCTGTCACCATAAAATTTTATTATGTGTGAGAAGGGGGTCTTGTGGAGTCCATATTTTAATGAATATGGTTTCAGATTTTTCTGTCTTGCTCATATTTGAAATTATAACCCTACTGAAATATTGTGCTTGTTTGTGACAATAACGTGCACGGGGGATACTGCTGCTCTCTGACAGCATCTACTTATTAATTATTTGTGTTGTTTATTTTCTCCATTTGACCATCGTTTATTACTTTAATTAACATTACAATATGCCATTTTTCTTTTATGTTCGAATGGACATGGAACCATAGTCCAACAAACAAATTATGTTCGAAGGGACAATGAAACATAGTCCAACACTTCAACGCCTGTGGAGAAACTAGTTGGTCATTGACCAATGCCGATACTTATTAAGCACGGTCGAGACTGTTCTTGTACATTATACTGAGTAAGCTGACAAAGTTTTCGTTACCAGTAAATGAATTTCCTTGCATCGTCGTTTTAATCGTGAGGTAATAGGTGATTTCTTTTGGCAAATAGTTATCAAGATGTTTGGCGGTGGCTTTAGAAATCAAAAACTCAAAACGAGCTTGCGACTATCCATTAATCGCTTGAAGTTGCTCGAGAAAAAGAAGACCGAAATGGCATTAAAAGCTAGACGAGAAATATCCGACTTTCTTAATGCGGGCAAAGAAGATAGAGCAAGAATTAGGATTGAGAATGTTATCCTCGAAGATTATATGGTAGAAGCGATGGAATTAGTGGAGCTGTATTGCGATCTTTTATTGGCGAGATTCGACTTAATTGAAACTATGCAGTAAGTACTGATTTCGATTTTTGTTATGCTGCATAATTTTGTGTGAAGCAACCCATCTTTTTTTTCAAACAATTTAACCAAATATACTTTTTGCGTCTAATTTTTGGTAATTTTTGTATCTACAAATATGTAACCTATTTGGAGGCGAAAAATGCTTTAATTATTAGTTTTAGCAGTCACAGGGTACGTAATGGGATAAAAAACATTTTTGTTTCAAAAACAAATATTTGTTTAGATACTGCGATGAAAGCCTAGTTGAAGCCGTTTCAAGCCTCATCTGGGTGACACCAAGACTGTCCACAAACTGCCAAGAATTGCGAACCGTTTCGGAACAACTCTGCCTCAAGTATGGCAAAGCGTTTTATCAGCAAAGTCTATCCAACTTAAGTTCAACTGTGAACGAAACACTGATACAAAAGATGTGTCCTGAGCCTCCAGCAAATGCTGTCATTGACCGATATTTAGAAGATATTGCAAAGGGCATTGGAACCGACCTTCAGGTTATATAAGAAAATGTTTTTGTTTTCAATATTTCATTAACCATGGTTATTTATGCTATTTTTATAATGTGATTGCTTGTATTTGTATTAGATCAACGTTTTTTCTCTATTCAGCCAGGAGCAATGCCACCGCGTTACCCTCCCGCGATCCCTTCAGCCCCGTATCCACCCGGAAGTCATATTGATCCTTCCCAATTACCACCTATTCCCCCCGCCGGAAGCGACCTACCGCCATTACCGGATGTTCCCGGTTTACCATCTGTGATACCGTCCGATACAGTTCCGGGAGGTGGTTTACCATCTATGGATGGGCAGGATGTGGATTTTGAAAATCTAACGAAAAGGTTTGAGGAATTGAAGAAGGCACAGTAATTGATGGAAAGGAGGTGTAAAGTGAACATAGAGTTGATACTGTGATAATTATATTTTTGCAAATGTAAAATATATCAAATCTGATAATTATGTATATTCTCTCATATTTTGTTAGATAACATATAGGCCTACTTTATATTAGGTATGTTAAGTTATAATAATATTGTGAAATATAATATTTGATAAAATATATAAAATGATTTGTACATGGGATTATACTTATGTTAAGGTTCATCTCTGAAAGACAATATTACCGGTAAAAAGAAAGGATAATTTAGTAAATGGTCGTCTTTTTTTTTTTCAACATATTGACTACTCCAAACTTATTAATGAAAGTACATAATATTAAAATACATTTTATTATCAATGAGCCTAAACCGTATTTTGAAGATTCACAACAAAAGAAATACATAAACAACTCTGAATAAGACTAAAATTTCGAAATTTACTCCGAACAAAAATATGACAATATACGCATCACAATAAATGTTCCAACTTCTGAGCATTAGCACATACAGTGACAAGCAGTAAAGACTTGCATACCACAAAACGTATCAATCAAATTAGATGGAAAAGTTATGGAATATCTATTATTAAATATTATACTTATATTTATGGTATTTGAATTTTCGTTTAAGATAAATGGACCTGGTTTTAATGTCAGACAGACCAAATAAAATGTGTGAGTGAGAGGAAGAAAGAAAATATTATTATAAACGAGAAATATATGACCACTAAACGAAATGCATAAATTAAATACATGTACGTTGATAATAATGACAAATAGTTTATACACTTCTATGTTTTCTATATAGAGCTGGATGAGTCCTAAGTAAATAATTGAATATACAATGAAAACAGTATAAGACATATATGAAAAATAAACATTATACAGAAAATAATGTCTTCCACATTTATCTTACTACAATGTAGTTCATATACTCGTCTCGCTTAAAATTAATAATATTAAACTTAAACTTAATTGTTTTCAATAAATATCTTCATCAAAACGTTGCGTAATTTGCAAGTCAGTGTCCATTTTGAAGACCCTTAAACTTGATTTTTTTTTATAAGTCGAGATAAAAAATTATGTATAGACTACAACACATTGAAATTGTTCGAGTATAAGGATTTTTATTGAATTGACGTTTCTACATTATATCGTTCATATCGTTATGTCATGAACCCAATTGTACAACATGATAAAATAAAACTGAAATGCTGAAGTAATCTTTTTGAGGAATTCGGAACAAGAAAAATGAGTTTAGCACCGACTTAAACAAAAGCATAAGTTATACACAAAGAAGTGTGGAATTTCTATTTATGCCTCTATTCTAACCCAACAGGCACTTCAAATAACCTTAAACTCGTTTTCAATATGATTTGAATATCTGCTATTTGAAAGGACATAAATACAATTTGTGACATCTGAACACATTGTTAGCATATAAACATCCTAGTGCGTACTTTCACAATAACTTGCATACAGCTTACACACAAGGGCCTGGTCACATTGGAAGCTTTTTTGAGCTCTTTCCTCCCTAACAAACCGTGTCTTAACATGTATTTCTCATGGGAAACGCAAGATACTACGTAAACGCTTGTGTATTTTAAGCAAGTCGTTGTTATGGAAACAAACCTCGAAAAAACTTCCAATTTGGCCAGATATTTAAGGACAATGTACATACATTACAACCATTTGGGTAACCAGTACCAATAAATTAAAACAAAGTCAAAACAATATAATCAATATTTTATTTGACCGGCAGAAAATACCAAATTAAATATAACCACGAATGCATAGTTTCAAAATCCGTCTGATTTATTTACCAGGTATACATACTGAAGTTCTTAAAACAAAATATGGAATAATATGAATTTTGTACAATTAAAATTCTTAAATCGGTAAAGTTACATGTTGTCCACGATTTTCAAGTTAACATCAACGAAATTATATTGTTTCGGTTGCGTACACAGAAAAGAAGTGTTGAAAAATTCGGTCATTTTTATGCACTCACAACTGGACAATAATACAACTACTTTGAAATAAATCTTAATACACACTAATCCTAACAATAGCAGTATTATTGATATATTTTATTTGAAATATATTTGAAATATATACAGTGTATGTACTCTTTTAATTTATCATATGACATATCAATTTTGGATAAGAACATACACAAATATCACGGAATGTGTGAGCAATTGGTGGTAATTGTATCAAATATAGCCTATATCAGGGTTTAGGGTAAGGTTAACTCAGTGATTTTATCTTAATTCGAAGAACGCTCATTGGATGATAATACATTTCAGAAAGTCTACAATCTAATTTCAGCATCCACATACATTGACTCGAAACAAAGCTATCGAGGAAAGATACACATGATGATAATATCTGGAAATGACTAAGACCTAAAATGTATATCTTAAAAATGCCTTATTACGTGTATATCTAAATATAATAGTCGGCTTCAGCTTGTTTTGCTTGTTTTTGTGTTATAGTTAAGAGTATTCAATTAACTACACATACTGTAATCCTATGTAATGAGAAACCAATTGTCGGACTGATCATCAGCAGACTAATCTTGAATAATAAAATATTTTAAATATATTTCAAATATGATAATGTCATTCTTGGCAGTATTTTATGGTATAACACTCATTCACATATAAATGACGCGTTTCATTTAAGACATAACGATTTCAAAGATTAAACCGACTAGATTAGGGAATCTGAATTTTACGAGTGCGTATCTGTTTCACGAACATCTTTAAATGCCGATTATGCATGGTTAGAAACATGAAACATAGAAAAACATAGAGAACATATTTGTCTATGGCAAGCAGAGTATTCTAGTGAGTCAAATATGACTTACACGATCATAGTCTCAAGTAATTCTCAAAAAAACACATGTTCGTAAACTACAGATTCCTCGTAAAATCAAGATCCTCTCTTCTATCTAGAATTTTATTAGACCCAACACGATGCATTAGACAGACATGGATCTACACAGCTTTATTCTGGTTGGCTCACATCGGATTTCAACATGTTTTTTTTTTCTTGTCGGCTAGACCAAATTGAGGATCCAGATTAGGATATTAGTGAACGGCAGGATACGGATCGTTAACCTCGAATCTGAATTTCAATGTTCAGATCCTGATAACATAAACACAATTGGGATCTGGATGCTCTATGATCGTCGAATGGACGGTCCTCAACGACCAAATTAGGATCGAATGATTCTCAATAACCGGTTCCTCTATTTCCGGACCCGATTCCTCAATTTTCGAATCCGGTTCCTCAATCATAAAATCCCGTTCCTCAATCATAAAATCCCGTTCCTCAATCATAAAATCCCGTTCCTCAATCATAAAATCCCGTTCCTCAATCATAAAATCCCGTTCCTCAATCATAAAATCCCGTTCCGCAATCATAAAATCCCGTTCCGCAATCTTCTGATCCGGCTCCACAATCATCGTATCTAGATTCTAAATAGTCGATTCCTCAATCGTCGGTTGCTCAGCTCAATCGATCCGGTTCCTCAGTCGTCCGTTCCTCAGTCGTCCGAATCCTCGTCACTGTCATATTCGGAATCGTCATCGTCGTCTAAATCTTTGTCTTCTTCCTCGTCGTCCGTCACGCCTTCCCATTGCGGATGCGTCTCTTGTTTCTTCTCTTCTTTCACGTCAATCTGGCAAGAAAAAGGGATATGAAAATAAGAAAGTTTTATACTATGTTGGTCTTTGTGAATAACGATCCGCCTTCCCATGGTGCATTGGTCTCTTTCTTCTTCTCTTCCTTGACGTCGATCTGGTAAATTTGTTAATTAAATTGTCAGATGTAAGAAATGTCTTGATCTATTGTTGTTGTCTTCTATTTAAATATAGTCGAATTAGATGGCTCTTTATTTAGTTTTGTGTTGCTTGACCTCAAATTTATCATCGACTTTCGAAATGTATGAACACTTTTCTGCTACATAATACAATATGAATGCCTATACATATTACATGTATATTGGCTATCGCTGTTAGTTTCTCTAGTGGGCGTACAACAGGAACGCATTTAACACTTCAATTGGGAATCGAACCATTTTAGCCACTAGAGCTCTTCGTCTTTGGAACCTTGCACCAGCATTTCATTAAATGTGTTTGCGAAATAGCAGATATAATTAATTCACTTAGAACCATAATGAATTAGGCATGTTTAGACGTACCTCAAAATTCTGATACTGATCGAAATCGATGAGATAAGAATCCGACTTCAAGCACACTGTGTAGCGGAATTTGCCCGTCTTTGGTGGTGCGGTGAATTTGATTTGAAACTGAAAAATATGATGAAGTATCAAATATTAAGACAAGCAATTAAAAATAATGCAAAAGTGGAAATTATTAATTTGATCAACTTGCCATAGGTAAAGTAATGCAACTATGCTATTCTTAGAACAATGTTCATCGGTAAAATACTCTTTTTTTTGTTTGCTAAAAATATAAATCATCAACGAAATCTAAATCAGGATCCATGGCGAAAACTTAAAATAAAACACGCGGAAACAAAAATTGACATTCAAGGATTTCGATTTTCAAGATAGGTTTGCAGAGCCGAAAATTAAAAAAAAAAGGTATAAGGAATATGATAAATTTCAAAAACGTTCAACCGAAACTTACATCCTCTACGTCTTTGAGACTGCAGACATAGACGGGCGCCGTAATGAGTTGGTGGGTCCTTCGGTCGGCCACGTACGCCCACCATCGCTCGTACTTTTGCTGCCAATCAAACATATGAAATATAACACTGAGTCTAATTAACCTTTTCTTATAGTAAAAGATCTGTAGACATTTAGCCATAGACATGCCCTTTTTGTAATATGAATTACCGTTAGGTTTCTCAACAACATATACACACATGTAGGCTATGTTTAAGTTCTATTTTCCCCCTTGCCAAACTAGAAAGACTGACCAAACCAAGGTACGTCATAATGGGGTCCTGTTTATCCTGTTCGACGTTTTAGGCAAAGCATAATGCAAGTGGTGCGAGTTCTTATTGATGGCTTACTTTACTCAAATAATATGTTTTTCTCGAAAAAAAAAACACCAATCACACACACTTACCGCAGGAAAATAGGGACAATGCACTTCATGCGTCTCTTTCGACTTGCTCCCCAACAACTCCTTCTTTTTTTCCTGTTGCATGTGCAGCAAATAGTCATCTTCGTCTTCATCATTGGCGCCACTCGCCCCTTCATCTTCGTCACTTTCCGGAGGACACGAATCGTCGTTTTCCGAGTCTTCGGCAGTCCCCGACTCCTCGCCTCGGTCGCGAGTTGACTTAGATGATGACTTTTTGGATGACTAAGCACAAATAGAAGAGACCATATTAGTTATATATTTTGATTTACAAATGTATTTCATCTTAATGAATTATTGCTTACAATAAACAGTTCAGAGATACACATCGTCGGTTTCGACGTTAAGCAAGATGCAAAAAGAATAGCTGATAATTAAAATTTCTTGATAACCATGCGCAAAAAGGGTAATTAATTTGACAACCTTACTGAAGCAAAATTTCAAATCAAGCCGATTCGAGTGTAGGTATAAAAGAACGGCTTTACTTGCCATAAGACAAGTAAGACGCGTTAAAGAGTGTAAATTTTGACATGCATGGTTATGCTTAATATATATCCTCCATTTTCATTAAAACGTACCTTAGGGGTGGAGGTGGCACTATCAGCAGTAGCAGGTGTGTCGCCTTGACCTTGTTCTGAGGAGGTCACGTGATTCGCGGCTGGCTTTTTGATCGGCTGTTTGACAGCGGGCTTCTTTTTCTTGCCGCCTTTGCCGCCCTTCTTCTTTTTGTTCTTCTCCCATATTTTGGGCTTGCGTTGTGGAGATTCCTAGCAGCAAAATTACGAAAATGACAATCAAGACATAATTATATTACGTGTTACGTTAGCATGTTGCCATCTGCGTATCTTTCCCATTTTAACCTTAAAATACAATTGTGAATAACTTTCATTCATGTTGTTGGACAATAGAGGACATTCTGTTTACAGGAAATGCCAACGAATCATCATTTGTCTTGCTTCCTCCTTAACCCCGATCTCGATTGTTTTGTCACATATCACAGTGACTACATGTTTTTTTTTCTTCTTCTTTTCTTCTGTTCCTAACAACCTTTCCCTTTACGCATCAACCCAATAAATTCACATTACATTCTCTAGCTTGTCCTCCGATCCCTCCGCCACTTCCTCATCCCCGTCATCCTCCACCGCTTCCAAACCTAAATCCGCTTTCATTTCTTCCACGTGGTTTTCTTCCAACATCCCTATATCTATTTTTAAGGTTATGACCTTTCTTATGACCCTCTCTCGATCGACGCTAACCCCTAAACCCCACCCACCCC
>LQRL01159094.1:7558-18474 GCA_001703475.1 Hydroides elegans
CAAATATTTAAATATGCTCACATCAGCCGGAGTCAATGGTGCTGCATTATTAACGCTAATCAATGATCATAAGCAGCATGAAAGGACTGACTTTCCATTGAAACCTTGTGATGTTTCACACAAACATACTGAATGGAATAAGTTTGTTTAAAGGCAAAATTGGGAATTTTATTGGGGTCAAAATGAGTTCGAGATAAAAATAATTCGAGATAAGCGAGGGTTATAAGACTTATATAAGTAAAATTCGTCGGGACCAGGAGATTTGTTCGAGATAAGAGGGGGTTCGAGATATCCGAGTTCGAGATAAGTGGGGTCTACTGTATTCCAAAAAAAGTGACTCAAAAACTGATTACGAGTTCTATTGCGGAATTTTTTTATATACCAATCATAATCATAATCATAATTGAGTTTTTGGAGAATTGAATCTCTGTGAACACTTTTCTGTCCGTCCGACGCCAAAAAGGTTAAGGCACTCTAGGACAAAGGCTTCATACAAAAGCGGCGCAGAAAAACAACTGTATCTCAAATCTCAACAGACGGACGGACGGGATAGCAGATCCCTAGCCGAATGGGATGGATTTTAATATTCCTCCATCGCCTTGGTTTTCAATAGAAGACGTTATTTCTTCTTTTAATGTGTAATTGAAAATAAAAGCAATATAAATTGAATGCAAAGTTTGATCTTTATGAATGATATTTCAAAGCAATATTGTAAACTTTCTTCTTTTCTTTTTTTTTTTTGCAATCTAAATATAGATTTTCTATGCTTTGATTTGTTAGTGTTTTTTTTTTCTTAAAAAAAAAAACAAATATGTGATCTTTCGAATGTAAAAAAAACACTTGGTATATTTTGACATTGATGTTCATATATTACTGTTCGAAAAAAGAGTTAATCAGAATCATATATTTTTTGCAACAACTGTCCATTAAAATTTAAAACGAGAGCTCACACAAAAAAAAATAATAATGATAAAATCGAATTGACAATGAAATATATCGTTCATTCTATTGGATGTGAAATATATTTCAAAAAATATTATAAATTCTTATGTGATAGCTACATTCGACAACTACATAATGATTTTTTTTACAAGAAATAAAACAACCGTTTACATTTGGAAAAAAAATCATTATTACAGCCACCAACAGTTCGTTTTGAATAATTAAGTGACCTCTTTTAATCATTATTTTTTTGTTTGACATTTTGATTGACATTGCAAGTTATTGTCAATACAATAATATAGAAGATAAATTACAGACACAATTCAATCATCTAAGTCCTGGAAGATATAAGCATCATCAAAAGCGACAATATTATTCAAACTGAAAAGAGTCCGCAGCTGTCGAAACAAATCCATCAAGTCACTCGCGAAATCACGATCGTGTTCAGAAAAGCAATCATTCAAATCCATTTCCTTCAAATCGGACAACATCGTTATAATATCTTGATGATCAAACAGCGACGCAAATCGATTGCTGTCGTATGCTTGTTCTTCGTGGCTTAATCCGAAATCAACGAGGAACTGCATGCAACGGATTCCCTCCACGCTGATCACAGCCAACTCACTCTCCCCGTCCTCGTGGCGATGCGGGGGCAACTCTTTCAGTTTGTAGCTCGCCACTTCCTTCATCAGGCGAAACATTGATTCGATGAGGTCTGGACGGTTGATTATATAGTCCCGCAGTTGGGCGGACGGAGGCTCGGATTCAGTGTCCAGCAGGTTGCCCAATATGGTGAGTGATTGTGCAGCGAGTCTCAGGTTAGATGAGCGCATGTGGAAACTTATGTAATTCATGATATTGTGTGAGAGTTCAATTTGAAAGAATTCATCATGGTTGAAACGACATAAGACAGTTATGAGATAGAGCACAGAGAATATGATATCAGAGTCATCACAATACAGCAATGCAATAATATTGCATAGTATACCATTGGCTACTCCGGAGTATGATAGCTTCTCTTTGAACACATCCAAATGATCAAAAAGTTTATCGATTTGGAAAAGATGTGACAGTACTTGCAGGACGGAAACTATAAAATCCACGTCGTTATATTTGGTAAGAAGTGATATTAATGTTGGAATGTTTTGTTCCACAAGACTAACTACAACATGTACAAAACTCGCATTCCTTACCGAATCTCCTAGCTCCATAATATATTCACATTCCAAAACAGTTCTTAAGAGGCTAATAGCCCTGTCCCGACATATCACATGATCCATCTCTAAACACGCAAACGAACAGGACAGAACTATGTGAATGATCCACTTCGGAAATCGCCATATATGCTCATAATTGATCAGTGCACAGTCCCAGAAGAATAGAATCCAAATCTTGGAATCGTCACTTAAATCATCCGTCTTCATAAGTTCGTTCGCCCTGATGTGATACGCGTCTTCTTCGCACAGTTGTGAATTGTACTGGTCGTCAATCCAAATAAAACACGATATAAGCTTAAAGGCGAGCATGCTAATTTCGTCATTTGTGCGTTGAAAACACAGTCTCTCAGACAGGGGCCTCAATGCCATTACATCAAGGCGTTGTAACCCATCTTTACTTCCAGAAGCCATTGATGCAAGAATCGATAAGCAAAGGAATACATAGTTCATACTTTCGGGGTCGAGTTCATGTGTTCGGTAAGTATCCGTTCGTTGAAGGCGTTCCAAAATGAGTGTGTGCAGACCAAATTCCGTCCCGATATCCAATATACTTTTGTAGAAATTGATTACTTCTCTATCTAAAGTTTTATATTTCTTTCTTTCAATGCATGTCATCAATTCAGCTAATTCGGTGAGAACATCAAACTCCGCGTCCAATCCAAAATCTGGTGCATTTAACCGGTTGATCAATGTTTTCAGTGTCTCTTTGAATAGTTTTGTTGTGACTTCAGTGTTCGTGTCCGACCACATTTGGTCGCCTTTACATGATAACGGAATGCCATTTTGTTGGGCCAATGTGATCGATTCTATGGCCGGTGGGGCCGGTTTCATTGCAATATAGATATCCGCTAATTCTTGATTCGCTCCGTTCTCCTCCGCCATAGTTAGTTTATTCTTATTCAATTCACATAAAGTACGAGACGTTGGCACATTAGGTGACCGAGAGAGCTGTTGTGACTTTGATGTCTTCTTTAACCTCGCGTCTCAATCGTGATAGGTGGTCGAGGCGGTTAATTGCTATCAGATGATACCTCAGATGTTTGGAATCCTCTTTCTCTCTTGTTGCCTCAAACCTGTAAAATATTATAGATTTGTAGAAAGTAAAATGCTAAATGAAATGTTTTATTCAATTTCTGAGTGTATAAATCCAATCAGAAAGAAACTTGTGCCACCGGAAGTATAACATCAAGCGGCAAAAATTAATTTTGAAATTTGAAATTCATATATTTCGAAAAGGCATTCGTTAAGAATCGTAAACAAATATCATACATTTTCTAACCCTGTATTTTTACACACATACTGGCCACTAAATACATTATTTTATTTGATGGGAATTCTTATGGGCCTCATACAAAATATGGCAGGAATATCATAAATAGTGGAACACACTACCTACATGACATAAAAATGTCAATTACTAATAAAATGATTAGGCCAACGCACAGCTAGAATAAAGGACCAAGTCATAGACTTTTACCAGCTTCGGGATACCACAAAATGTTTGGTTAAAATCGAAAATTTGTCAAGGGTGTAGTCGCCCTTCACCCAAAATTGTTGGTATATACTCCAACTATAAAAACTGTATATGATACAAAATATCAGATAAAGTTATCCTATTGTATTCATTAACCTTTATCTTATTATCAACAAACATCGATTCTCCTCGTGATATTTCACGTACTGACGTCGAGAATGTGAAAGCCATTAAACTTAAAACTTCATAATCGGCTATTTATATCACAAAATTCACATGCCAGAACATCGTGCAAAATGTGTATCTTATGTCGAAAATAAATCTCGAAGTAGCGAAAGTGACGTACCCCTGACGCTGTTGTATGATTGTTTGAAACGTCGTTGTCGTTCGAACATTGTCCAAAAACGTCCACATATCAACATGAAAATTAAGAAGTCTGAGCATATACATGTAACATTGGGTTAATTTTGGTAAAGCTTCAAATAATACCATTTCCAGTGGTTTAATTGAATAATAACGAAGAGGCATTCCGATTATAGTGTCTTTACTTCGGTAATCTATATACCGGTAGATCAATAGTAGGCATATACCTCGAATATAAATACTGTCATACTCACAGAAAATGCTTTCATTGCAATAAATGTGATCAATAAACAGACATAAATTTGACTCGATGACTTATCGTAAAGATATTGCTTTTTGTGACCCACTGGCACGATGTGACTGAAGTACTAGTCAAGTAGGTAAGCGATGGTTATCACTTCAGATTTCACACATGTAAAGCAGAAGAAAATTGGGGGAAAAATATTATTAGGTTATATGCAACTCGTTTTTTTTTTTTCTTTGTAAAGGGTAGCCTATATTCATTTATTGTTGACTCAACAGACTAGATACCATAATAATGTGTTAAGAATAAATCTTTCATTGTACTCAAAATGATTTGGTTCCAGCAAAGACGTACATGTTTAGGTCGAGACTCGGAGAGTATCAAGGAATTTTTATTAGGGCCTTTAAGCCTCAAAGAAAGTTGATACAATATTAGCGAAGAGAGACTTACATACGGACCCAGACGAAAGAACACAAGTATCATACAGTAAAAATGGTTTAAATCTTTTTAAATGTGTTTTAATTTTAAAACATATACATCAGAGATGAAAAGCCCCATCCAGATGTAGAGGTTTTAGGTATTTCTCATTGGATTGTCCTCACAAAGTTGACCTAATGATTCAATCCTAACGTGATTCAAAGACCCCGTGATTTCAACATTTTGTGAATCGATCATACCGAAACATTGACGTTGCGCGTTTGCAATATATTTTGTTTCAATATGTTAAGTACCAGACCTCTAAGAAAAAACTTTTAAATTATAATAACGCGAACAAAGTGCTATGAAATACCCTCATTTTGTCTAAGTTTAGACCCCTTGGATTTCGACATTTCTTAATGAATCAAAGCGAAATTATGGCGTTGCGTAACTGCAATATAATCGTTTCAATATATGAAATCTCAGAACTCTAGAACAATGGCGTCACCAATACCTCGGAAAAGGGTGTTTATCAAATGTTAGCAAGCAGACAGACAGGCGGATTGTGTAATAACAATAGCACTCGGCCAAATAAACGGACCGGGGGCTAAAAATGCTAAATATTCCAAAATTAAATTTACTAACCAAAAAAATATCGTATTGGCTATTTAATACTATACTTTCATTTATTTGTTACATGTATCTTTCCCCATGAAAAAAATAATAATCGCGAGCAATATCTTTAATTCAATGTGTTTGCATAGCCAAATAGATAATGAACAATTTTTTGAATTATCCTATTTCTTCTTCATTCTCCTCAAAGAGGTCTGAAAATGTCTTATCTGTCACTTTTATATCACATTTACGAAACAACTCAGCAGTTTTACGAAGAGTATCTTGCAATCGGAACTTCAAATTCTGCCCTTCTTCGTACATAGTAAGGTCTAAACGTTTCAACTGTATCAAAACACACAGAAAGGCGGGTTCGGAACAAGTCTTAGCAATGTAATTGTTGCTGTGATTGTCTGCTCCATCGAAATGTAGCAATTCCAAATCGACAAAAACATCTAAGCAGCACACTCCGAAATCGAAAAGCGTTATTAGCGGATTTTCTTCACTTGATAGATTTTGCGTCTTGCCACTTTGCTCCAATGTATTGAGGTTGCCAAGCAACGCGGTGACGGATGGCAACAGTTGGTGATACCGCTTGATGAAAGCCATGACAACCAAGTCATCAGCGCAGAGGAAATAGTAGATTGCGAAGAGCGCTCTTGAGGCAACGAGGTAATCGGTGCTTCTCAGGAAGAAGCAAATGGATGGGATGAAGACGTAAGCGGCCTCAACATTGATGACATGCGCCTCTTCGTTGGAAACCACGATTGAGAGCAGCCACATGACCTTCTCGATGACGCCGGGCAAGTCGCTGTGGCACAGCATCACAAGCTGGTTGAATAAGCCATTTTCCACCGCCACGGTTGCTAGTTTCGCTTTGTGAGAGTTTCTATAGTAGTGATGTCGGTCACTTTGGAAAATATTACCGAGGACGAGTAATACTTCACTGACTATGGCACTGTTGGAATGGGATAGCTTCGACACTAAAACGGGTATAAGATACAGGATCAGAGTGTTTGTGATGCATATGCAGTATTGATCAATTCTGTGGATAAATCGCTTCTTGATCAGTGTCTTAATGAGGCCAATAGATTTATCTTCCGACATGAGGTCACACTTTTGCAACTGCACACAAGCGGCTGAAAGGCACCTGTGGACGACCCATTTGGGCATTTTCTTTGGGTCTCCGCTGCACGAGTGCATCGCCCAATCCCAGAAAAACACCAGCCACGACTTCCACTCGAACGTCACATCATCTGCTATAAACAATTCGGTGGCACGACGGTGGTAGGATATCCTCTGGCAAATGTCATCCCCATATTGCGCATCCTCTGAGATGAAACACACCAGCAGCTTGAAAGCCATGAGACTTAGTGTTATGTGACTTCTCTGAAGTGCGAGTGCCTCTGCATAGCGTTGCAGGCCAAGGTTTTTTACGGCGTCCGTATGCGCTTTACTGCCCGAGGCTATGTGAGCGAGACACTCGAAACAAACACGAAATAACTCACAGTGAGACTCGGACACAAGATCGTGGGCTAACGACCAATCGGGAATGGTTTCACAGCGTAATCCAGATGAAGGATTTGATTCACAAGATTTAAGTGCGTCGAACATTATGATGTGAATATCCAAGTCCAGCGTCACATCGAGAATGGACTCGTAGTATTGGGCTTCATCATCGTCCAAAGTCTGATATTGTTTCTCAGCCGGTTGCGCTATGATGTCACAAATATCCATGAGAGAACGTTTTAATCGGCTATTGTCATTTGGTTTTGTGAGTGTTCGAAAGTTCGAAACATGCAGTTTAAGTTTTTCCTTGAACTCAGCTCTTTCCTGAGCGCAGTTTTCTTTGCTCCACTTGAATTTCGTTCCAAGGAACTTATTTTGAGATAGAGGATTTACTGGTTTATTTGGTGGACGGCTTGTCGTTGAAGTTACAATGGTATCGTCCGCCATTGTGACAGCTTATTTCTGAAATAAAACGAAATATCAAAACTAGAATTTGTCATGCATTTATCTAAACAACGCTTTCTAATAAAGTTTGCACGAGTCGTATCGTTTTCATGAACAATTTATACCAGGAACAAAATATATTTCTGCTAATTAATTCACTTGTGTTATTATCGGGTCGATGGAAGATATCAAAAATAATTCTTGTAAAGGACATTGAGCGCATTTCTTTTTCTTAAGACTTTTAATACTTTCTAGACTTTTCCGACAAAATGCATTTTTTTGTGGTAGACATTCCAGATGATTCAGACATTCCAGACAAAGTGTCAGACAACGGTAAGTTGTCTTAAAAGTCTGAATTTAGTCACGTGACGCAATATTTTGATTTTCGGGTTTTACTTACAGGATAACTTACAGGAACTCTTCTCGACCCAGGTTTTGGAACCTCTTTGTCCAGATCTGATATTTGTCACTTGCAATATTCTATGTGCGCATGGTCATGGAAGGGGTACTTTCAAGTCATATATGAATTGGCTGCTAGGCTAGAATTTATCCAGTTGTTTTTCGAAGATTATCAGATTTCTTGCTCATACAACTTCATCTGGGAGCTTGTTCCACATATTCACAATTCTGTTCGTAAACGAAAATTTCCTGATGCACTTTTGGGGTCTGGACTTCAGCATCTTCAGGCTATTTCCTCTAGTAGCTGCTTTGTAATGGTTGATCAAAGGTGTGATTTCTTATTCGTAGCTCTTTAGGATCTTGTGTGTCTCAATCATATCATCCCGTGCACTAGCGTTGGAAGTTTGAGCTTTTGGAAGCGCTGTTCATACGTCAATACCTTAAGATTAGGGATCAGTTTGGTCGCTCGCCGCTGTACATATTCTAAAGCATTTACGTCTATGAATTTATATGGGCTCCAACCTGCATTAGCATACTCAATATGCGGTCGTACACATCCTTCGAAGAGACAGACAAACATGCTCTCATCTATCGATATGAATGCGTTTATTCGTTTTGAATGGCTTGTTAACTTTTTGTTTTATTTTGAGTTTTATTGATTGTAAATGCCAATTTGATTAGATTTTATATCATGAAAATCATCTTAACCCGTTTTTATAATTATTACGTTCTATTTTGTACACAAACTGTCGAAAAGGTAATGATCTTACATTTACCTTAAAAATCCGGACTTTTTAGACACAATACATTGCTTTTTACACTTTGTCTGAATTGTATTAATTGTCAGAAAAGTCTTAAAATTGGAATGGTCTGGATAACATGAAATGCAACCATTAGGGTGCGTACAGAATTTTCATGGACGATTTCCAGGTCTTTCCAGGACTTTTTGGATCGATTTCAAGAACTTTTTAACGTTAATCAGGGGTGTACCTTAACTGAAAATGAAGGTCGCGCGCACGCGACCATCCCAAAAACGACGGTCGCGCGGCAGAAATGACCCAATTTTATGGCCAATTTCGATAAACACTCTCCCTTTATATGTGAAAACAACAATGTTCGAATACGCCAAAGCCAACACCCCTCCCCCTCCCATTCTTGTAATCGCCAATCCCACTTTCGATGGCTCACCAACTACATTTTTTGCGGTTCACAAGATAAAATACTGTAAGTTAATATTTTACGGATCAAGGAAACCTAGGCTCGCGCTAGCCGTTCGCATCTTCGCAAAATGCTTATTTTATTTGGAAAATGCGAAAGAAAAATCGAGGCATTTAGCAACATTTGCGAAAGAATTTTTGGAGGAATTATTTGCTAAGATATTTTCATTTGCGAAAGAAAAATTGAAAATGCGAAAGAAAATATTCACGCTTTCGCAACTTTTGCGAAAGGAAATTTTGGTCTAGCGTGAGCCTAGGAAAATAACTAAACAGGTTGTAACTTGTCATCCAAAATATAGTCAGCGGAATAAGTTTCTTTTTTGTTGTTGTTGAGAAACTTGGATAATTTTATCTGTAAAGCCATGAACTGACTACTTTATTAATCGCACTCAACCACGTGTATTTTGATTCCAAATGCGACAATATCTCCAATTAATTGACGCCTTATGGTTTTCAAAACAGAGGTAGAGTCTACTCTAGATGAGTTTTGCAAAAACCTCGATCGGAAAAAAATGAAAACGTTAATTAAAGGGTGTTAAAGATTGATAAAATGGTATTTAAAATCTAAACTCAAACTCCCAAAATCGCCCCAAAATGAAGGTCGCGCGGCCAAAACGACGGTCGAATATGCGACCGCTCGCCCGCTCAGGTACACCCCTGGTAAATTCCTAAACTGATGGGGTCGAATTGTAATGGTTTAGGACCGTTTCTGCTTTACTTAAATAATACATGATTACATATGCGAGCCACGAAGGCGCGAGCGAAAACAATCGTGGTTCAACACATTTTTTCTTATTTAAATATCAAATTTTACAATAGTTAATTAAAACTATTGATTTCCAGGACTTTCCAGGTCTTTTTGATAGATTTCCGTGACTCTTTTGGGGACCTGATCGATTTCCAGGACTTTTCCAGGTTTTCCAGGATTTTGTACGCACTTTGAACCATTGTTTAACTATGTGAGTATGTAACTATGTATGTAAATTTTGACGCTTAAACAAATGAAGAGCTCCGTGCAACAATGTGTTAAGCCTAAATCGACGTTTTGAGAAAGAGGGCATTGAATGTTTTTACATTGGTCATTTATATAAGGCAGGGGTGAATATAAGATAATTTTCACACTCGCCAGACTGGCGACTGAGTGAAATTTCACACTCGCCAGCGAAGATTTACACTCGCAAGGAGGTGAACATATGCACAATGAAAACCATTAAAATGTAGGCTACCTTATTTGGTTTGCATGTGGAAGAAGTAATTTTTAAGAAAAAATAAGCGAGCGCCAAAGACGCGAGCCGACAAATTTTATTGAATTTTTCGAAATCTTATTTTTATTCAACAATTTTCGGAAAATCATGTTTTGACGGTAAATTTCACACTCGCCAGGCTGGCGAGTGACTTCAAATTCACACTCGCCAATTGCAAGTTTCATTCGCCATGGCTTATTTCCACCCCTGAAAGGATTGGCAAGTGGCCAAATGACAATATAATTATGATCGCATTGATTTCGTAGATTTATCCAAGTATATCACACGGATCTATAATCATGTAACATTTTGCAAAACATTTTAGCGAAACATGTTAAGTCGACTTAACACATTGTTGCACGGAGCCCTTCAAATGACAATTAAACGGAATGCTATTCAAGCTCGTATTACGAGTCTGAAATGTATAACAGGGTGACCAGCCTCCAGTCAGTTTTGAATTCCTTGTTTTTATCCCTGATTTTCCCTGATTTTTTCCCTGATTCAAGATTGAAACTTACCTAATCCTAGATGGTACTTAATACCCTTATAACAAATTCATTTCGCCGTGCAATAATCGCTCGATCTCGGTATATACGATATGAACATTTACTTTTACATAACCCTTCGTCCTTGTAAGTTATATTGTATGTTTCAAGCTGATTCAGTGATTTGAGTGAGCACTCATGTACGCTACTTGGATGGACAAATTATGAACTGGACATAATAGACGCATGCATCGAATATTCGGACAAAATCAGGTCACTTTTGAGTTGGTCGATGTTTGTGCGTTTTATGGTTAGGTTTATTCGCATAACATCCTGTTCCAGTCTTACA
>LQRL01159110.1:3156-18541 GCA_001703475.1 Hydroides elegans
AAAGAAACGACGAATTCATCAATGCTTTGATTCCAAAACTGATCAAGTTTCATCATAATGTTCTTGTGCCTGAATATTTTGAGCAAAGAGTTCCCCGGAAGCTCGCTCCACTTGTTTTGAAATAATTCCACGAAATTACATAAGTAGAGTAAAAATGGGAGTTTTTGGTCAATTGGTCTCATATTTTAGTTCTACAACTCGAGAGTTTTGAATAGAGACTACATCAAACACTTAATGTTTTAGTATGGAAATGGTACACAAAAATTGCATAAGTAGAGTAAAAATGGGAGTTTTGAGTCAAATGGTTAGTTATAAAATGAGATAATGAACAGAGATTACATCTGACACTTACAGATTTCGTATGAAAATAGTATAATTAAAGTGTATAAGTAGGGTAACAATGGGAGTTCTGTGTAAAACAGTCATATCTATTGAACAATCCTGGAATCTGAAGTAAAAAATCTCATTTTGTAAAAACATGATGTTTATTTTGAAATGGTCTGGTTTTATGCAATTCCTGCCTCCTTTTTTGAATTGGATATTTGTAGAAATAGGGAACTTATGACTTGTATCCAAAGGTGAGGGTTATTGAAATTTAAACACGTACCTATTAATTTCATTCGTTCTTTTGTATTTCATTTTTATTATAAAATTGTGTTTATATGGGGCGGACATTTTTTCAAACATAAGCGAATTCATAAACGATGTTCAAGTACTCACCTGATTGACAAATAGTTTTGTTATACACAAAACGAAGGGCACCCCACGACACATTTTTCAAAAAGTTGCTAAAACACCTTAAAACAACTTAACAAATACTAACAACAAATAAATACTTAATTTTGAAATTAAAATTTTGCAAAAAGGTGTTCATTTTTGTCCAAGCCAGCTGAGCTGTTTCTCCTTTTCTAGCTAGCTCGGAGCAGAAAAGGAACACCTTTTGCAATAATTAAACTGTGCAATATAACTAAATAACATATCGTTAATAAAAAATAACAGGTTATAAGACACTTGCAAGCAAGTACGATCAATTTGCAATTAATTATTCTCATTCATTATCACACAATAAAAAAAAACAATTGTTCCTCAAAATGCTAAAATCTCCAAGTTAGAACGAATTTCCTCGAGATCTAAAAGCCAGCTGGGATTTGTTGGGGAACACCTTTGTGAGGAACAACTCGTGAGGTACTCTTCACACAAACGCCAACAAATATGCGTAGGCCTATATGTGCTCGGTGAGGGAACATTACATTGTATATCATATAGAATCTACGTCATAAATCCATTTTCTTTTATAACCACCAAACAATTATTTTTTGAAACATATATTCTGCTGAGAAATTTTTCTTGCTGACACCTTTACAGAATCAAACCAATATTTTAAAATAATTTATTAATTTTATTTTACGATATCAAGTCCATAAAATAAAATAAAAAGTCTTTGTTTTGTGCGACATATGTTGCAAACGTAGCGATTTGCTAGTTCTTTGAAAACTTTCAGAGGAGCATATTAAACATTAAACAAAATTCTGGCAAAGTAATGCTGACAACAGCTTTTGAACTTTCATTGCTGGCAAACCAAGAATACACTTACTTCACTCTACTTCAAAAAGTAATATGTAATAGTTTTAGGTTGTATACAAATCTGTTTCAAACCAAAATGAGTCAAATCAAACCAATTACCTTTCGTTGGGCACTCCTGCATGATGAGGGTTTGTTTAAGGAGAAACTGATATATAGATAAATATTATATACAAATAATATGATTTAAAATGACTTAGGCAAAACTTAATGCATAACCACATGCTCGCACGTGTTAAGTACTCCACGCCTAAATTACAATTAACCAACGCCAAAAAACCTATCGTGCGTACGCCTGCACGATATCAACCTATATGTATAAACCGTTTTTACTGTATGTATTTTTTTCTGTAGTTTGACCCAATTTACCGCAAATTGACACGTTTACTTAACTTCTGGGTTACCAAAAGGCACATTAATTGAACCTCTCATTTCGAAAAAGAAAAAGTAAAAGTAATAAATGCAAAATGAATGTATAAATTGTGAACAATGATCAGTTTCCATACATTACCATGAATAGGTTTAAACTTTTTCCATGAAAATGTCTTGCACGTCGTGATTTGAATTTGATAAATACGATGACCGAAACGTGAAATACACAACACAAAACAAAATCAACTCAACGCAAAAACATTAAAGCAACTAAAAAATAACCAAACATAAACATATACACGCAACCCAAAAAAATAAACCAATACAAAACAATAAACGCACCTCAAAACAACGACCCAACACTAACATATAAACGCAACTTAAAACATAAACTCAACATAGAAATAAACGCAAATCTATCTTTGTTTATTTTCTTTTTTTGTGTTGCGTTGATTTACTTGTGTTGCGTTGATGTTTTTGTATTTGGTTTATGTTTTTGCGCTGGGTTGATTTTACTTGTGTTGGGTTTATCTTTTGTTGTGTTGCGTTGATTTGTGTGTGTTGCGAAGAAAATTTTGTCTTTGGTTCATATTTTTGCTTTGAGTTATTTTTTATGATATAGGTCTATTTCTTTTGTTGCGTCGATTTGTTTGTCTTGCGTTGATGTTTTTGTGTTAGGTTGATGTTTTTTTTTTCGTTGAGTTAATGTTTATATGTGTTTGGTTGGGTTGATTAAAAAAAGTGTTGCGTGGATTGTGTTAGATTTATGTTTCTGCGTTGCGTTTAATTGCTTGAGTTGGGTACGTCCCGTTTCGGCCTTCGTATATAAGCCTGTAAACGAAGTAAACATTTTTAAATAGTTAGGCAATGCTTTTTCATTACACCACTATTTGCTGAACCCATATTTTGAACTTAATTTTAGCTTTTAATGTGACTAACAAATACCTGGCTTTTTGAACGGGCAATTTTTTAATTTCATACCAATATCTATTTGTGACATTCACACCCAGCTTTCATAGGTTTGTTCAATCGGTTGGTGTTGTTCAGAGTTCCATAGCTCCACTTTGTTTCCTTCATTGGCAAATTATCGAATTACGAAAAATTTAACATTTTACAAAAAGCTTGAAGTTCGCCCTTGTCCCGCTTTTTCAAAAATCTTTACTAAGACAAGGAATTTTTGTCATCTGAACAAACATAAAACTATGCAAAACGATAAAAGCTGATTAAAATAGCAAGTCTAATAATGCAAGTTACTTTCTAATAAGCAAAACGATTAAAAATCTACTTCCCTTTTTAAAAACCAACATGTGTTACGGTCAATTATGTGTTCCGTTCAATCGTGTGTTCCTGAACTTTTCCGTCAATTATGTGTTCTCAACCCATTTAATTATGTGTTCCCGATAAATTGCATGCTCCCAGGCCATTCAATTAAATATTCCCGCTCAATAATTTGTTCCCAACTCGTTCAATTATGTGTTACCCGTTCAATAACGTGTTTATAACTCGTTTAATAATGTATTCCCGTTATTTAAGTTTTTATTGGATTTTATCTAACCAATTATGACAACTAAAACAGAGTCACCTTACCCCAAGATACATGTATTGGGTCAACTTGTCCCCATTTTAGTGGGAAGATGACCCGCCAGACCGAAAATGGTTTTTGGGTGAGCTGTCCTGATACCATATATTTAATGTGGTATAACGTCCCCTGGTGTTGAGATAACTAGATAACTGGGCTTTCGTGAATAATAACATCCGCCAACTAGGGCGCTCCATAGAGAACAAATCTAAAGAATGACGTGATTTAAATATCCACATAAATGCCTCATATAAATGAGCACAAAAATGTAGACTTCTATAATCCTAGCTGGCTTTTAAATTCTTTCTGGCTAGGAGATTTGACAGGAGTTCCCAACGAAAGGTTTTTAGAGAACAAAAGAATGACGTGACAATCTTGATTTATATAAGTCGAATGGATTTGACTTATTTTAGAATTATTAGAAATACATAGCTTGAAAAGAACACTACCGTTAGTGATAGTAATACTTTATTCACAATTATGCCTAAGCGTACTTTGAATAAATATAGAATTTGAAAATATGTCTACTCTGTAGTGACATCATGTATGCAATTTGATTTTATGAGCTGTAAGTTTGTCATAGTAAACGAGCGATTCGTTTAAATCAGCCTGTGCCTCAGCTGAAAGGTTGAGTGCGGAGTCGGGTGATGTCTTCTTGGTAATGTCTCTTCTGAAACCCCGTTGGTTGATTGCATTCTGGTATATTCCCAGATTCCAAGGTTCAAATATTTCCTTAAAAAAAATGTTATTATTATTTTTTTGCATTGGAACATAGCAATAATTGTTTGAATATCAATACATATGATCAAGTTTGATGGATATCACTTATATAAAATTGAAAATAAATCATTAGAAGATAGGATACGAACAAAATACTTATATATGTTATAGAAAAACTTGTAAGTGCCGTATAAGTAAACTTTATGTATTGTATATGATTTGCATTCATCCAATTACTATTGCGTTTTATTGTCGAAAATTATCTTTATAAGTGACAAATGAGATTATGATGCAAATAAATGCTTTGAATATGTATTTTTAAAACAACAATAGATCATGTTTTCTTCCGAATTTAAAAACTCTACCTTTATTTCCCGTTCAGAGAGTTCGTTCCAATGTAGCATACTCTCATCGAAGGGAATACCTGCTCTCCGACAGTATTCTTTAAGCATGGCCTCTGTAATATCATGGAATCTCACTGTGAAATTCTAATTGCAATTAAAGTTCAATCAAGATACCGTTTGCATAGGGAAGCTAATCATAAGTATTATATATATATGTTGCATAATTGTCATACATGCGGTGATATTTTGTTTATTTTAATGTATGCAATCCATGTAATTTGTACCAATTAACTTATATGACTAGTATAGTTTATTTTAATTTTAGGTCAAAATGCTGTTTTTTTTATGATTTGATCAAATCACAGCTAAATTATTTATCAAAATAAATATTTAAAAAAATATTATTTCGTAGAAATTAACTGAATATAAGAATAAAAATTCGACAAAACTACGAAAATCTGATTTAAAAAAATGTAATTTTAATATCGGGCGCAATGGATTCTAAATGGAATAGTCTTGAACCTTACCTGGGTCCTGTAATAGATCAGTCGCATCGATGACGATCGGTTTTTGCTTCAACACCTCAGTCACCAATCGGAAAATTTCATACTGATGTTTCGTGCCGATGGGTTGATACTTGGAATACTCTGAACATTTAAGAGGACATCACTAACGATATGAACGTTTTTAGTTAATTGCATGAAAATAATGCTTCATCTTATCTAAAATAGCATATCATATTATATACTCGGTATCATACAGAATGTAATTTCAAACATGAAATATTTCTTATAAAAATGCAAACGAAGTGTTCCGTGCATAAACTAAGTTGATTAATCTGACTTTGAAAAAAAAATGGCCGAAGGTAGAAATGATTAAACACTTATATAAGCGTTTGATCAATTCATGTGACATCGATGGGTCTATGCGAGCCATTTCAAATCTCGGTGCAAAAATAAGAGTAGTTTATTGTGTTATTCAATTATGCACGGAGCCGTTTAAAAGTAAATTTTTGAGTCACCACAACCAGCCACAAAAATATTATTTTATAAGGTGATTTCATATTTTTTTATCAAATATAGATAGCATTATCTTTATAGATCTTGAAATGTTAGTATATTTTTGAGTGTTCTAATATGTATTTAAATATTAGTAATTGTAATTGTACTTACGTGAGCAAAGTTTGAAATAAGAAGGCACCGCCTTACTCGGATGTCGAATTATAAATGTATGTGTATAACCTTTGGGAAAATAAGATGTGTCTTGCAACCTGCCAGTCATAGAAAAGGCCATCTCCTTCACAAATACAACTTTATGATCTGAAACACACGGAGTAGCCCTTGTGAGTACACAAGAACAATTTGATGAGTTGTTCAATATTCTAACATAGTTTTTACCAAAGTTTATCAAAGCAATGTAGGTGTATGCAGAGAGGCTGTTCTAAGTTAGTGGAAAATGTTATTTATTTTATGTATTTGTCTAAAACGCCATTAAGCAAGTCTTTACCAGGGTAAGTATCTTCCATCTTTTTCTTCATCGCTGCAAACGAGTATTCCTCCTTTACCGGTTCGTGCATAAATTGTTCCGAAAACCGCTCCGGTCCAAAAGTGCAGGCCGCGCCATAAGGTTCTAATAGCCCCTGAAAATGGTATTCGCACATATATTTTTTATCTATGAATACAAATTATGCCTGATTGGATGAAAAGATAACTGTACTTTATTGTGTAATATATAGTTTTCATTTATATTACCAAACTTAAAAATAAAGAAAAATGACCACCCCAAATAGAGAAAATGAAATTTGAATTTAGTACTCACATCAAAATATATAAATAATCTTCAAACCTTGCTTCTATACTAATGCTCATTTGTTGCAAATTGAAATGTTTTATTAACGTTGTGTCTAACCTTTGTAGAAACAGGACTGTTCATGGCCCTGAAGAAAGCAGTCGACAGGGCCCTGGAATGAGCCCAGAGTATCACCCTCTTTTGCCTCGATTCGGTTGCCATGACACTGAAGTAAAGGGTTTCCATATTAGTATTTATTTAACTCAGCATTTAAAGATCTCGCCCTAGAAAAATCATATCAGTATGGCGTGGACGTGGTAACATGTTGTTTGCCTTCCATTTTCTTGCAATTGTTATTGGCTCTGACAGTTTTAATGAAAATTCATTAAAGAACCAGTTTTAGGTTCTACATTATCATTATTGTCTCATTTCTCTAACTTCGATATTATTTACAATTTGAAATGCTCCTGTTTATTTATACAGCTGAAAAAAACACAGTTAACCGTAAAAATATACTTATGTCTAAATGCTGAGTTACATACCCGCCTTTTATAAGAGCAGCCTTAAATTTAGAAAAATAATTTAGAAAAATAATATTATTTCTAGTATCCTAGCTATGTTTCTTTTCAACTTTATATCATATAACAAAAATTGTATCGATACCACAGGATATTTTGAAATAGGTCTAGTAAAAACACACATCACCATAGTTAGAGACTCACTTGTATTATATAAGACGATTAGGTAATAGAATATGTAAGTCTCAATGTGATCTAATCATTTTGATGGTGTATGTTGATATTGTTTGTTTCATGTCAAGTAATTTATAACGTTTAGAGATAGGCCTTGTCGTGTTTCCTGAGGACGGCTGATATGAAAGAGTTGGAAGATGTCAGGTTATGTTTATCACTCGAATCACTTAATTTGAGCGCTTTATAACCACGTATATATGTTGTAGTCAATCTGTGAAAACCGCGTATGTTGACATTCGCTGAAATTTTTCAGTCGATGTCAACATACGCTGGTTCACTCAGCCAATGTCAACAATGCCTAAAATTTCCAGGCATTGTCAACATACGCTGAAATTTACCACGAAAAATTACACAGATTGACTGAAATGATATTCGAGAAATGAATTATGTTTTCAAATCATCAACACGCTTTTAGTTTAATGTATCAAATAATATTGAATTGTTATGCCTTGTGATCAATTTATTCTCAATAATAGGACTATGTAATGTGGTTATGAACGACCTTTAAATACCTAAGTATACGTGTTCCTGGAATCTATTGCACAATTGCAATTGAAGCTACGCATAGTGAAATATGTGGTTCGTCTTTAACATAATTCGAATTATGTGTGTTGAATAATACCAGTAAAGCATGATCCTTTTGATAGTCTTAATCTTATCAATCCGCAATTGCATATTTCTCTGTCTTTTGAATATGATGATCGTAAAAGGCCTTTTAATATATAAATATAAACGTTGTTCGATTCGATTCCACAATTTCAATTGAAATTCAAGCATTATGATTAATTTTGTTTAGTTCATATTATAATTCAAATTATGTGTATTTCGGTCTATAAATAATCCTTTAGATAAATCTAATCAAACCCCAAATGCATGATCTTCGATCTGTTAAACTATCAATACAAACGTAGCATCACGTTTTATAACATTAATCATATTATGTAACCTTCATAAAGTTCATATCTTTGTTATATTTTAGTGACAGTTTATTACTATATAAAAATACATTTAATTCTTATTCAAAGTGATGATTTCAATAAGCATACACCACGTTTAGCATATCGCAATTATTTATTCATCGAAAATCATATCAGTCAATCTGTGTAATTATTCTGGGCACGCTTCAGCGTATGTTGACAATGCCTGGAAATTTTAGGCATTGTTGACATTCGCTGAGTGAACCAGCGAATGTTCACATTGACTGAAAAATTTAGCGAATATCAACATTCGCGGTTTTCACAGATTGACTACGACATATATATATATATGTGTATATGAGAATATCATAAATTTATATATGTTACAGGGTGTAAATTCGGCTAGGAAAACTATACTTACCCTAGGGAAGTATACTTACCCTAAAAAACGTAAATAACATTGGAAATGTATGTTGAAATTTCACTTATATTCTGTGTTTTAAGTACTTGATTAACAATTCCTGTGTAAAATTGTCAATATAATGAGCAAATATTCAGGGACCCCAGCAACGCTATGCCAATATATTCATATATCGACGCCAGTGGCATAATGGTCACCACAATGTTCTATGGTTGTGCCGGGGTCCTTTATTACGATTACTCTTATTGTATAACCTCAAACAGTACATTTCAACGACATACCTTAAAATATTGAGTAATATCCGTTGATAACTGCTTAGTTAAACGTTTTCTCCTTATTTAACGCAATGCGTTGCTATGTTGATATAATTTACTATGCATTTTATAATACATTCACAATAAGGTGTTTAATTCATGTTTATTATTATATTGGCTTCTTATTAAACATTGTTTATTAATAATGTATATAAATGACTTTAATAGAACCTCCAAAAACTAATGCATGGCTTAGTTTCTATGCTTTAATGGTTATTATAAATATCGTTTGATTATAGTGACATGTCTAATTAAGTTCTAATTATAAAAGAACAAGCAAACGAGCTTTAAACAATAGAATTATAATTGCATATTTCAGCACTTGCTTCTAGTAGTCAAGTGCTAGTTACAATATAAACTTTACAAAGATTTTATTGTACATGTATATACATTCTGTAGATTCGTCATAGACCCGGATACATATCAATAAATAAACCGCATAATGATAAGTATACGTAAATCATTTGCTTAGCGGGCCCATGTAGTCTTAATCGTCAACTGTACCACTATTGAGGGTAACATGGAATGGGCCATTCCAAGCAGTTGAGATTGCATAACATCAGACAAATAACCCAGCTCCTGTTTTCATGTGTTATGTATTCATATGCCATTAAAACATGGTATTTTTGTCCAAAAACAACTTATCCCGTTGTGTTTAGAGCCAGATTGTAGAGTAACTGCTGCTCTTTTGATGTCTCTTTTATCTCGCTAAGACGTGGGCTATGGTCATCGAAATGCTCGCGAAACTTTTTAAGCACATTTGTGTTACTATTTTGTACTATTATATGAGCCTGCCGCTTTGACCAAATAGTTGTACTGAAAGTAGTAGATGCAAAATAAGAAGCACCCTAACACTCTTCTCTCATAAATGTTTTAACGCCAGGAAATCTGAGTTCCTATATGGGTTCCTGACATCAAAAAAAGAAATTGGACTACTTTTAAATGGGTGATCGTGAGTGCTTCTGTAAAAGACCTTACCTAAAATGCTCGAGTACCAAAAGAGTGCGCACACAAAAATTTCATAGGAATAATTCTTACCATATAATAACCAATTTAAACCCAACTCCAAAACGACCTGATTTTGTTCAAAATGTTGATACCGATTACATATGCTCATGATCCGGGTGGAAATTTGACGGGGGTATTGGTGGAAGCTTTGCACTCGAGTGAAGAAATTCAGTGAAGTATTTGGTTTACGTTAAAAGGGTTTAGCAAATTCACTTGCTGTGATATGGATCTTTGTTAAACCTTCCTGATGCTTCTATAAACGTTCCTCATTTGATAGAATATCAACTCCACCGAGTTTATCTTGGGCAATAATAATCGAGAGGACGAACGCGCTCGAACACCTGTGGGGTGTGATGGATTTCTTGGCCTGATGACACACCTAACAATGTGTGTATTTTCAAAATAAGGATGTCTAGTTGTCGTAGGCACAACGTTCTCTAATCGGGTGATTATATAAGCAAATTTCAACACTGCTTATATCGTCTGTCTTCTTTCTGGGACACCCCTTCTGATTGTTTTAAGATTTGGATAGACGTCGATCCAAGTTTAGTTTGACTATGCCATCTCATATACAATGTACAATACTGCTCTTGCAAGAAGGGGAATGCCGCTGTGAAAACTGGGTCAGTGATACAATCACTGGCTAAGTGATGCACGTTCTCACTATGTTTTTATTAATAGCCTGCTCGACAATCAACCAATTTTAGTACATCCATAGTTCTTTTTCATCCAAAAAGGTTTCGAAATATTATATTTAAGATACACACGAACATCCTGGAATGTTTGCAAAAAAAAACTTCTTATAAAACAACAATACAAACAAAACGATCTTTAAACGCTTATCGGTGTAGTACGTAAGAGCAGGTGCGCCAATGGCTTTATATGCTTTTTTAAATGGGATTCAATAAAATCATAAACTTTATTCCTCTCCAAACCCTTATTAAAGAAAACGTTTAACGATGGATAAAAGCGTGTGATAGGGATAATGAACAGAAAAATGCAAATGATATTTCATAAAATATTGCACGGATGCTGAGAGCACGTTAAGGGGATATGTGCAGACCAATATTTTCTTGTCATCACGAAGCTGTCATTGGAACCATTTCCCTATTTGATGTAAAAAAATACAGAATAGTCGTTTAGAAATGATATTTTTCCGTAGAATGTGACGAATACATGCCTACAATACCCTCCATTTGCAAAAACATGTACATGTATTTACAGTTGTAGACGGTAAAATGCTTTTGGTCATTCGTAAAAATTGTTATAATTCTTAAGTTTATTATAGGGTCCGATTTTCCGTCCTATGTTTTATCTTTAACATAAAAATATTCAGATGTTTTGTGAAAGACCTAGCTGATAAATATAATACAACTGTTTCTTCATCCGCCATTTATAAGCCTTCCATATCTCTGTAATGTTAGTATTATTTTAAATTTTCTATTTCATAGAACTTTGAAGAAAAGTCAAATATTTCATATATTAAGCCAATCTAGGTAAAAATTTGTATATAATATTGCAGTCAGTGTCGAAAGGCTATTTTAATCATAGTTTGTTAAGAGATTTGTAGTTGTAACTCCACGAACTTTTTTGTAACCCGTCAGGGTAGATTGAAGAAGCAATATATATATTTTGCAACCAGGTTCCCTTTTAAAATTGCTACATGATGTCCCACTTGCCTTAAATCTTGACCAAACCAGGAACTTTTTTTTCGAGAAAATGAATGTATTTTGAAGTTTTAAACACTCAACAAAAATAGCGATGCAGTAAAAACAAGGGTAAGCTTATGCATGTGTAAGGCAACGACCCCGTGTTAGATCCATGTGTTTGTATCACTGGATCTCCCGCTGTGCGATGTCTGGCCGATAGTGGAGTAGCCCTATTGGCGGCACCATTGCCACCAAAACCTGCTAAGATATGTCGTCTGGTTTTACTGGTCATAAAACACCTGTGTATTTTCTATCGCGAATGCAATAAGCCCAACTTTAATGCTTAACTTATACTATTAAATATTTTCAATTTGCTCTGGTCATAGCATAATGTTATAAGCATATTTTATCTAATGGCTTTCCTAATAAAATATATTTGATAATCTAGATGTCAATGATCTTCTTCCTTTATTCAGTTTTGGTTGGAGGACTGTACTCACAGCATTGGCGAGTTTTTAACGATGACAAGATTGGACTCGTGCATTCACTCAGATAAACAGATGACTAGTCAGAATTATGATGAGTTTGTACGATTTTTGCGTGGGTGGGTATGTTTAGTCGCTTATTTGTCACATAAAATTGGTTATTTTCTTTCATTTTTGGAATGGTAGGTATTGCCCTCCTATCATCCCATTTACGATGCACACAATTTGAATATAGTTTTAATGAGATAATCAACATTGTCTCATGAAAAATGTCTGTCAGGCCATTATGATAAGTTCAAATGATAATGGCTTGAACCGTCATACAAATACACCCTCACTGCACATTTGAATCAAGAAGTAGAATCCATAGGTCTAAAACATTGGATGATAACACCTACCAGTTCCATTAAGATACGTGTTAGTGCAATTCTTCATATAGATATACTATGGGAAAACCTGAGTAATACATGGCCAAAATTTAAACAGTAGTCTATACTATATATATTTATATACTATATATATAAATGTATGAATGTATTGTGAATTCTGTAAATTTGTATAGCCTCAAAATTCACGAAATGCAAAAGGCAACGCTATATTCTAGAATTAAAAAGTAAAGTCTGATAGAGATAATAAGTAACGAAGGTAAAAATCTTTGGCTTTACAAATAAAGAAATTAAGTTCCTAAATTATCTAGTATTAATGCCGAAGAAAAAAAGAAGAAAAAAAACAACTTCCAAATAAGTTACTATTGATTTCTATTAAAGGGAGAACAATAGTTTCAGGAATACTTCACACCTTTATAGTTCTTAAACGGAAAATGCAATGCAAACTATTTTAAGTGTTGCAAATTTTTATTGCAAAACGCGGCTCATTTTCCAAATATGAATATTCTATATTTTTAGATATAAAAGATATTGAAGAAAAAGTATTTTTCACTATGTTTTTCGCATTTTTATGTTGAAATAATTGTGTGCATCCGAGATTGTACTGAAATCTATTGGTTATAATTGACGGGGTCTATTCGAGACAAAGGCTGGTGTGTAAAGTGAATCGCACGTTACATGGTTTTGTGATTGAACTAATAGTCTACAAACAATGTGTTTAATTCATGATAACTTGTTTACATGATGGCCTATGTAATCTGTTGGAAGTGCTGTAAGAATGTGTCTTGTGTGTGTGAAGGCGAGGGGGGCACATATATTCCTTTAACAAGGGCATTACATCCGCAAAATCTGTAGACTAGAATTATTCAGAAAAACAAAATAATCAAGAAAAAGTTAAGATCATCTATAAAATAAACACATGGTTTTATAGTAGGCTACATTTTACATTTCAAAAGATAATATTTACCTCTCCGTATGTTTATATAACATTTTTGATATTGCTGGACACAGTTAGAAAATATTGAATAAACTCCGAAAACATATTCTCCCATCTCTCTTTTATAGCAACAAAATGTGTGACCATCAAAAGAGCAAACATTATAACGATAGAGTTCTATCAAATAATAGTAATAAAACTGCTTATGATTGGCATAAAACGTGAAATACGTTGGTCGCATGAAAAGTCCCCCCCCCCCACCCTCACAGTTCCATTTCGGTTGAACAAGAGACGAAAGTAAACCTAAATCAGTCCTCAAATATAGAAGCTGACTATAATATTTAGGACGTCATAAAATCTTATGCATTATAGAGTACAAATTGGAAAGGCTTATCATGAAGTAATAAGTGCCTGGTCACATTGAAAGCTTTTTCGTGCTTTTATTTCCTAACAAACCTGCCTTCCAATGTATTTTTATGAGAAACCAAAAACAACGAGCGGTAAGGTAGCTTTTTACCGCTTTTTCAGTTTCCCATATAGGAATACATTGGAAGACAGGTTTGTTAGAAAATAAAAGCAAGAAAATGCTTCCAATGTGACCAGGCCCTTAGATTTTCTCAAGAGATATAACCAAAAACGGTACAACTATAAACAGAGCACGTCCCGGTTCGGTCCGAAAAAAAAACACATTTGAATTGATATTTATCACCAAAAGCCCATTCATATATAAACTCTTTATTTACTCTATAATTTCCAATCATTTGTAGCAAAGTGAACTTCGATTTTGTTTATTTTAATAGTCATACGCAGCTTTATTTTGTTTTGTTATTTTTTAAGACTAGAGACTATAAGTGAGAATGAACCCTTAATAATGTTGCATGCGAACAACACGCATGCATTTATCGAGAAGTCCTAAAATATAAGACCACTGTCTACCTATCTAGGGGCCTTAGCACCAAGTGAACATTTGAGCAAAATTTGCAGGTCACGAATTAATTCCTGAGACGATTATTTTTACTATAATATATTAATCCTTCAAATATTCCATGATATTGACAGGCATCAACTAGACTAATTTGCGTGCGATAAATATTATACTGAAGTCTGACCATTGAGTCCAATCACATAAATCATAACATGTTTTTAAAGGTATATCGTACCTCCCAATGTGTGGATTCAACACTTTATTCCCCTGTTTAACTGAGGGTGTACTTGTATGGCTGTACAAAGTTTATCAATTTTAAGATTTCAGATAAGGTCTAGTGCTAGACATTTTAGGGAATATTGCGCACATCACAGTTTCTTTCTTTCAAGTAAATGATAAGGCACTCGTTTGGTAAAACATTATAAGAATGAGAAACAACATTTAAGGAATATACAAATATAATCTTGAAATTACCCCTTGTCCTTCCACCGCCCCATACCTGCAGCCCATGCTATATATCTTAGACATATAGAATCAATCATATTAATTTAATGATGTGTGAAATGTTACTTCTTTTTACTCATTCTCTATAAAATAAGTACACTTAAAGTATGCTCCTTGGGCGGTGGTTTAACGTCGTGCTAATGCAACAAAACACTTTAAATGAGTTTATTTTATAATACTGATCCCAGAGGGCACTAAATTTATAAAATTGATACCAGAAAGCCATGAGGGGTGGTCGTCACCACTAGTCTCACTGGCTACATACAGGACGATAATTCAGACGTTACTTCCCCGCACACACACTGTTCTCATTACAATCACTTGTCTCATTACAACCATCTGTCTCAGTGGTCACACTTGTATCAATGCAGACAGTGTTCTCATAACACACAGTGGTTTAAATGAATACACTGGTCTCAATGCACATATTTGTCTGAATGCACCCACTGGTATCAATGCCCGCATTGGTCTCAATGCACACATTTATCTCAATGCACACATTTGTCTCAATGCACACACTGGTCTTATTACACACACTGGTCTTATAATACACGCCCAAAATGTCAGATATCATTTCCCAATCGAAAAAGTCGGAAATCACTTTTCAAGTACACACACGTCAAAAATGTAGGAAATCTCCTCCCCTGTACACATACGTCGATGATTCAGAAATAACCCCCCCCCCCCCTAAATGCATATCTTT